>JAECUM010014760.1:0-63398 GCA_016617855.1 Megalonaias nervosa
AATAATAGTCCACATACAAAATATTAGGAATAATTATTGTTATACATTATAAATTATTATGATACAGCAGGTCAGAATCAAAAACTGGTAAGGGGGAGAAATGAAGGGAAATGCAGAACATATCTGGAGGGAAGTGAGTACTGACTTGTAAACCCCTATCCATAGAAATCTTGAATATTTATGGAAACAAAACTAAGAACCTCAATCCAAGTTTCGTTTAAAGTTTAAACAATTAAACGTTCGGGTATTAAGAATGTTTCCGAGGGACAGCTCTAAAGCTCTAACCAGCCATATTTGCCGCAAAGGACTTGGAGTCGTCAACAAATAAATAAAAATGGCAGCGCATGTTTGTATGTTTAAGAAAAAGCGGTCATATTGGATGAAAATGGCTCCTTTGCTGATGGTGAAAATGGGGAGTACCGTAAGTAGCAACGAGGAGTTTATCCGCATTTCACGGTATCTGCCGCTGAGAAATTTGAGTTAGTTGAGGTTGACAACATTATTTTGGAAATAATGTTTAACAATGACTTTTCAAATGAAGCTGGTATGCTTTCGAAAATATTGTCTGCTGAATTTAAAAAAAAATATATTTGGTAAGCAATAGGTTTATGGGGTGAAACGTTTAATTTGTCGGTCAATATTGCTGAGACATTGAAATTTGTTTAGTAAATCTGAGGATAAAACTGACTGTTTTGACTGTGATGTAAATATAGAAGAATTACATCTTGTTATAATGTTGCTGAATGTGTGAATAAAAGGGGGGTATGCAATAAATACAAAACTACGTAAGTGTTTTGTTCCAAGTAGAGCAAAGGACTCGTTTGGTACGGTGTAGGAACATACGTTTCGGCCTGTTGGCTTCGACATCTTCTTACCCCATATCAAATCGATTCCACCCACTAGGAACAAAACACGCATATATATATATATATATATATATATATATATATATATATATATATATATATATATATATATAATCGGTATAATCGCTGCATTTACGTTTGGTCTATATTTATCAATGTGTTTATAGCTTTGAATCACCAGTTCTTACGAAGCTTTGCTGTTAAAGTCTCAATAATATTTATGACCTCCGTGATGACAAGGACATTCTCATTTACTCAGGTAATCTATGGGATATCGACAACGACATGTTCAGGATACAAACATTGGTACCCTCGTTTTCTTCTATTCCGGTAATCTATGGGGTATCCACAAAACCACGAAAATAAATAAATGTTTTTCTGTGAGGGAAACAACAGCTAAATGCCTGACAATTATGTATTTTTATATCCTACCAAGAAAAGTGTTGTAATGCACTAAATACTGTAAGTGATGTGAGTTGTCTCCCTGTGATGTGTCTCTTGAGTGCGGTGGGTTGGTGGTGGAGTATCAGAGGCTGGCATCTGAGGTGATCATTGTTTTGTTTAACCGGAGACAATAGGGATATGAAATATATTGATGGGATCTGCATAATTTGAGCTACAAAGATTCAAATTCGTGTTTAAAGCATGTGCACGACCATTTGTAGGGAATCACCCATTACATACACAAGTTTTAAAAGAATGATTAATCGAAATAAGGAAAATTGTTATCTCGCAATAATAAAAACGCTGGTTAGAAAGAAATATGATTTATTGAAAGAAGTTATTCCTTCATCACACCTAACAACCACGTTCAACAAGATATATTAGAAACATAATTAGCCTGTCGATTCTGACAATATAACAGCTGAAAGAATAGATGTCATTAAGATAACAAATCTCTCTAAATCTCTACAAACGTTTTGGATTTACCTCTCCTGGTCACTTTGTGAGATCTTTCCTTATTTATCGTAAAAGAAAAGTTATCCCAGCGGAGTACGCAGTATTCCCCCAAATAAGCGTCTTAATTAAAAAAATACAGCATGCATCATATTTTTATTTTTATGCATCGAGTAAGATGAAATATTCCTCAAGGAACAGCGCAAAGTTTAGAGTTAGAAAAGTAAAATTTTTCGCATCAAAGTGTAGGTGTTCTTCTGTCCTATTTTTCAATTTTTTCACCAATTGTCTGATGACTAATACAACATTGACGACCGTCTAAAAATGCATCAGTATAAATCCGAATGATTTTATTTTACGACCCGACAGTAATTGGTCTTTATGAAGTTGATGATTCCTTGTTATAAAAAACGATGAAATAGAAATAGGAAAGCATCTTAAAATGTAAATGACCCTTATTTGTTTCAGGCGACTTCTTCACCGCTCTTAAATACGTGGGCAATATAATTGCAAACGAGATTTCTGCGCTTTCCCTATGCCCTATTGTTTTGTTTTGACAAAGGACAATTGCAAAAGTGTTATTATCGACAGGCAGAAAGTCTATAATACATTTGTTGCTTTGTCTTTTATTGCTGCAGCGGGACCGTTTTGTATAATCCATAATGACATGGATTAGTATTTGAGATAGAGCCGGATATAACTAGTCATTCCCTTGACAAAGACACCGAGTGTCCATTTGGACCATTTCTCATGCCCTGCACTCTTTGCACATTCAGCGATTTCGTTGACTGTAAAGAACCGTAGAACTGACATCATAAATAGGATATGCAAATTTATAGATTTGTCTCTTATTTCGAGTGTGTGGAACTCTTGCTTGGATATTCATTCGAGAGATGGGGCATTAGCGCATGTAGCAGTTTCAAATTCATTACATTTTCAAATTCATCAAGTAGAATAAACTGCAGAAAATGTATTAATCTAGAGTTATTAAATGACACAATTGATCTACTCAGCCATCCTCTTCTTGTAGGTGCTATGTGTTATTTATGTCAGACAAAATGCATGGAGGTTTTTTTTTGTACACGATGACGTGATTGTAATAGCAGAAGAAAATCTTTCAAACATAAATGCTCTCAAACGTTTCGAGTTTTAAAAAATTATCACCATGCATTGTATTATTTTGATATGATTCATCCTTTTACATCTGGTTATTTGCTTTGTCACTAATATTAATTTACGGTTGTCGTGAGCAGGTCTCTTGCTTACGAGTATCTATCAGCAGTAATTGTTTGTTCTATACGTGACATTAAATTCACCAGTTAATCTTATCAGCCTTGTAAAAATTAATCAAATATATTACCAGAGTGAAACAAAGGAAAACAACGAAACCTGTGAGAAGATAAATCTCTTGACGTTGTCTGATACAGATGGGACGAAGTCTGAATGAGATACTTCGACATAATCAATGTTCTCAACATGGATTCTCATGGTCTGATTTATTTTATTTTATTTTATTTTTTAATTCAAAAGGCATTATTGACAGCAAGTAATAAGTGTTGTACATTAATCTAGGGCACATAATCTGATTAATACCAATGTATGATTAAAGAAACAATTGTTTACCCAGATCGTTTGGGTACATTGAAAAACGTTTACTTTCAATACAGTTAATGTGCATCAGGAATACAGTTCGTCTCGATATCAAATTAAAACGTGTATTCTGAAGGACGAAATAAGTTTTGATTGCACTCTGCATGCAGGTAAGGTCTAGGGAGTTTGCCATTTTAAGCGCTAATGATCATCGGATGACTATATTTATCTTATATGTGGGGTTTTTACCCACAATCTCCAATTCATTTTTATTTCACTGGTTTGGCTACATAAAAAAATCTGGTTAATTATATTTTGCAAGGTAAATTGCATGCATTGGAAACAAAGCAGATTACCAGACACCGCTTATTAACAAAAAATTTATTAAACTGAACAAAGGTGTACAAAAAGGGAAATATTTTATAGCTTGAAAATTTATAAGTATTTACAGATTCTTATGCAGGTGTGCATGCAAAGTCATCACTAAGACATGTAAAAATTTCGGCAAGAAATAAAGAGAAAGAACATAAGCCATATCAAATGAGAGCAGATAAAATTATTTGGTGCATTGTACTGGATAAACTCATATGAACATACATACATACATACATACATACATACATACATACATACGATGTCTACGATGTCAGCATACTGGCAGTTTATAGTGATATCTAGCACTGGGGCATCATGTCGCAGACATATAGCATCATGTCCCACCCAGTCACATTATCCAGACACCAGGCGGACGCTCTAATCACAAGGCCACCGGAGCGGTCTTCAAATAAGGGAGGGTAACGTAATCATAGAAATCATTCATTCCTCTCGTAATGTCTATATAAGTGTTTAGCGGCAAGTCAGCACAATAATGGATACATGGTGCTGATCAAAAGTAAGGTTCTAAAAGTGTACAAATAAGTTATTGCGCAAGCACTTAGGAACATAAACAGTTCAAATAATTGCAAACATGAAGTACTACAAGATAAAATATCAAAAGTAAAGTATATAAATAAGGGATAAAGAAGAACAATATAAAATCCTAATAATGTAGGGCACAATGTTCTAATATCAACCTCATTCTCTCCAAAGGTCCATATTGTCTCGGGTGAAACTTCAAAATAGAAAGATCTTTAGCTGAGTTCAATGAAACACTTTGTCTAACACGGTGGAAATCTACCCACTCAACAGAATTTTAGTGAGCACTGGTAGCGTATGCACTCTGATCAAAGTTCACTTTTCTGGAGGTATGAGTAAGTCCGGTATTTATGTCCTATACGTGATCTGTACCGTCTCATCCCTGCGATTTATTCTATATAAAGGATGTCACTCTCCAATGATGGATTTGATATTGATATGCTTGTTGGTGGAATTTTCATTCCAAATAGCACGCCACGTTTATAGAACATGCTGATTTATATAATGTTTGGAGGTAACATATGGAACTTCCATTGGGAAATGGCGACCTTAGGGCAGATATGGCTATTTTATTTACCTTTTCATTGCCCCTGACCCCATTGTGACCATGTAGCAAACAGTACAAAATATATTTTCTAGATTCTTCGTAGTATGGAATATTAACAGGATGCCAAATTTAACAATGCCTTCAGTGTTGAATCCAGAATCGAAAGGCAATGCAATTTCGAGACGTCTCAATATAGTTCAGAGATCTGAGAATGGGTGTAATTTATGCAATACCAATGGAGGCTTTACCCGCCGTTGTGTATCCGGGAGGGATACTGCAATGGCAGCTATAACATTGTCTCCATTGTTTAGAACTTCTTTCATTGTAATTACTCTAAAAAATTACAGGACTTGTTGAAGACTTTTAAGAGGGCAAATATCAAATATTTTTTCTTGGGGGATGAATGGGGTGGGTGGGTGTGATAACCAAAGTGGTGATTTCGGAACATAGAATTCTGTAGTTCCAATATTGGCCATAGCTATTTATAACTGCTTTTAGATGAGGATAATTCTTTCGCCCAATGTTTGAATGAAATACGATTTCTGAGCAATCAATGTTTAGTGCTCGGGCCTAAAAAATACGTCATATGCGGGATTGGATAGGTTAAAGATAGTTCTGCAGCCATAATCGGGTTTAGAACTTACTAAAGACCTGTATAAACCGTATCAAGACCTTCCGATCTATTCCAGAATCTGTCTTTAGTCCGACTCGTGATGAATCCAGGGCTGCTTGACATCTGTTCACGCGGTATCTAATGTGTAGAAGAAAAGTTAATTAAACGCCGAAAATGAGCGATAAAATTTTTATCTTATCCATGACATGGATAAAAATACTGTCAACATTGAGTTTTACGTCGTCGTGAATTCGAAGTAACCATCACAAATGCTTGCAAACAGTTTTAGTTTTCGAAAATTTGAACCCTTATTTCCGAACTCTACTGAGGCACGTCTCAAGTTGATAATTAATATTATGCATACTTTTTGAATTATAGCAGATTAAAATGAGAAACAAAAATAACAAATGAGGCAAACAACAAAAACAAAAGCAAAATACCCCCAGCCAAACTCCTCCCCCCAATATTTAGTGTGTGTTTACGTCTGTCTCAGGTAGGTGTATTAGAAGACGAAATTGGATATCATCTAATTTTGCTGGAGTATAAAGGGCGCGATCAAGAGAGTCATAAAGGCTTTTGACACTGTGGAAGTTTTCAGAATAGTGTGAGATGTTTTTTTCTAGAATGTTTTGGCCAATGTAATGGAGATTTCTGGTAAGGTCTTCACAGTTTCATCATATTTTCAATACGTGTTTGATACAGCTGACTTTTTGTTGTTTTGCCCATCGATTTTCCATATCACATTCATTACAGATTTAATACAAGAGCGAGAGTTGAATATAGAAACATAGGATGGAAACTCAAACAATGGTGCGAGGTTATTAAATCGTTATATTCATATTTGCGGTTGTTGATATGGCATATATATATATATATATATATATATATATATATATATATATATATATATATATATATATATATATATATATACACCACTGCAGTTTAGCAGCCTGTATCTAACGGCAATATCTATCTTCGGAAAGGAGGATTACAGATGACAGTCAGAACAAATAGTCTAGACATGTTTTCTTCTACGGTAAACCTTGGTCGGTATACAAAGGTGGCTAGTATAAGGAGAATGAATT
The DNA here is from genome assembly GCA_016617855.1 of Megalonaias nervosa. NCBI lineage: Eukaryota > Metazoa > Mollusca > Bivalvia > Unionida > Unionidae > Megalonaias > Megalonaias nervosa. The sequence goes on from JAECUM010014760.1 coordinate 6,517, forward strand.
GATTCTAGAACTGCTTTATGGGGATAAAAACATTCTTTATGCAATTTAACAGAGGAGACGGCCTTATGCTTCATTGATGTGTGATACCTAATTGCAGCATTCAAGCGTATAAAGCATTATTTTTTACGACCTTATGTTTGGCCATAAAACAAAGTAATAAAATGTTATGTTTAGAAGTTTATGACCCGTTGATAAATCACACGACGTACTCACGTCATTGTGAGATAAATAGGTAGTATAATTGCAAATGAGATTACTGCGTTTTTTGTAAGTGCAATCGATCTTCAGAGCCACAGGCTGATTTAAAAGTATTTAGTGTTATTCAAAAATTTATGGCTATATTCTTTATGGCCACAGAAGGACATCGTCATCTGATCTAACTTGATGACAATTTTTCGCGAAAGAGCATGACGCGTATACAGTAGTCTCTGACATTACCTGACGTCAAAAATACTTTAAATGATGAGTTTGTTTCAAAATTAAATTTTACGAGGTTCGAGAAGCAAGATTACTGACTAGAGAACAAAGCATTGTAACTATCAAACATTTATCACAGCGATCAATTTTTATGTAAACCGAAATGCTAAGACGATTATCATGGCTAACCGAATGAAGACTGCCGCCAATGTCTTGGCTATAAAACAGTATAATTTATTATCTTATACAGCAATGGGTAACTGGCATAAATCAAGAAGATATTTCCACCATGAAACTAAGCAAAGGTTGAAGACACATGCATTATAAATATAGAATTCTCAGATCTTTGACTGTAAGGTTTAAGACTGGAATATCTATGTTGCATACCATTCTGTATGGTTGATTTTTTTCTGATACAATTGCTTCTGTTCTTTTTGAGCATACTGTCTATAATGACACAGAAAGCACTTTCGAAATTCTTTATTTCTGTTGACTTTTTTTTTTTTTAAATGTAGATTTAATTTATATTGTGTGCATGAACTTTGTCCTTGATTGAAGATACAGTGTTTGTGTGTACCTGATTTTTGCCATGTTTTTAAGTTATGAATAAGTTGTCTACTGAATGTTGGGGTCAAGGTCTAGCCTTATTTACAAACTTAGAATGTTCTAGAAGCGAACGTGTGACCCACATTCTGGTCATTGTATTGTGTCTTAGGTTTTTACATAAAGTTCTGGTAAAGAAAATTATTTATTCCTGACTTAAGTTCAGTCTGTGGAATCATTTGCTGTCGTGTTCAGATATAATTTGAGATGAATCATTAAATCAAATAATTCATTGGAGATTACAGTGTGCTCCTTATCTTGTTTGACTAAAACACATCATGGGATTATTGTGAATTCATTCAAACACCTTCTGGATTATATCATTCTGATACATTAACACTGTTGATACATCAACCTATTCAAGACTATTCGGACATCAGCACATTCAATATTGGAATTCATTCGGAACACTATACTCTGCTACAAGGATTGTACAGTATACTTGTGATCTCGGAAACTTTGTAAAATTCTGAATTTTGAATACATATAAAGGAGAAACTTTAAAACAGTGATGATTTATAAATTACATCGTAACGTTTATTGAACATCTAAAACTGAATGTAAATTAATGATAATCAGTATCATAAAAATGAAACATGTTTTTCACCAAGCCAACAAACATTCTTTATCAATAAGGACATAAATTCCTGATTTAATCTCGTTCATAAAACAAATTCTCAATGACCTCCTTCTCAGACAGTCGTACTCCAATATACGTCGATTCAAAATAGTCAAAATATAATATTTATCTACTCTCTCAGAATATACGTAGTGGTCTGCGGCACAAATATCCTTTAGTTCGATATAATCTTCAGATTGGCGTCTTGCTGCATGGTTCTTAAATTTACATTTTGTTTGAGTTGTTAATATTGTTAGTTTCCAATGTTATTTGGCGCTATCACGGGAAATTACAGCTTGAAATAAGATCATTATATCGCTGACACGATGACATAAAATGCTTTTGTTTCTTATCTTTAATTCACCTGGCGCCATGCATCGATGTTGAAAAGAGAGATGAGGCAAACTATCAGTAAGTCAAGAAAATGATCATTAATTAAACGGGATACCTGGCGTTGCCTGATTCCAGTAAAATGATGTTATACCAATCTTCTCAACATTTTAGCGTTATTTTAGTCAATTTGAGAGAGAGAGAGAGAGAGAGAGAGAGAGAGGAGTTTAGTCTATACACTGGTAAAAGAATCTGAAGTGCGCTAGGGATTGAGACATCATTTTAAATAATAGTGTAGCTCATCTCCTTCATAACGAATATATCAACTTGTGTTCTTAAGCAGTATAAGATTTCCTTCTTTCTGTTTGTGCGTACCTGAAAAAAGTATTCAAGGATTTTCAGATTGTAATTAAAGTGACTGTTTTCCACAGGTGGACATCGCAACGTCTCATAGATGCCAAATGGTAACTTAAGAATGATTACGCGTGATGTGTTCCAGCAAATATATTTAGAGTGGAGCGCATATTTCCGTGACAACTTTCTTAAACTGGTAAGCCAACAGAATGTGTCAAGCGAATCGAGTTTGAGTTGATATTTCTTTGCGAACAATATCCGGAAGGTCCTTTTGTACCATACTTCGTGTCATTAAGATGTAGATTTCAACTAGATACACTATGATAAGAATACGTGGATATTTTTTCAGCCAAAAGTTAAGATTATTACCATTCTCTGTTTTGACCGACAGTTGCATCTTTAGCACCGAAATGAGGAACATTATATATTTTAGGGTTATGTGTCACACGAATACTAGATAAGTTACATATCATATTATCAGTCATGAAGATATAAGATGATTTAGCTCATGAATATACAAAGTTCTTTCAGCATACCCGAATTTAATATACTCTTTTCTTTACAATGTTTGGTAGAAGTGTCAAATCCACATCGAAATATTGATTAAATTTCTGTAAAGCAATGTACACTGGCTTGGCATTATTTTCTATATGTGCCGGAAGTGAAGGGCATAGTTTAAATTGTAGGGACATTTGTCTTCTAATTCAAAGCATATTTTTAAAGAAAGCTTGATTTAACGAAAGAGAGCAGCCGTGATATTCCAGTTAAAAGTTGTAAAAGTGAAACGAGAGCAAATAATATAGATAAATGTAAACAACTGGTGTTTTTGGCCGCATTTTGAAATATGTGTCTGAGAATACCAAGTTCAGTCTTTAAATGATTACATAGACTTGGGATAAGTGATACTGAAAATAAATGCAAACTGAGTTTATTAGACAAATGTCAATCAATTAGATACAAAAGGAATGTCGAAGCTTAACGTTGGAAATTTCCAAATGATCGAGAAATGTGGAAAAAGTACTGTAAATTGTCACTTAGGTGATTTTGGTAAAATTATTTTGATGTTACAACTCTATGTCCATAAACATATAACAGAAGAAAGTGAATCCAATAATTTAAGCAAAATATTTTCTTTTTCTAAGTTAAAAAGTTAAAATCTAAGGAAGTTACAGTTTTTTGAATTAAATCCCAAATAATCCTAAATGTCCAATAACATGTCCAAAAAGTATAGAATGTTTCAAATGAATTCCAATGGTCTTGATGTACCGCAATGATATAATCTAGAATGTCTTTGATTGCGTCCTAAATAATCCCAAATTTGTGTTTTAGTCCAAAACGTCAATGAGCACTTTGTAATTGCAATGAATAATTTAAAACTATTTCAGAAGTGATCAATAATGGGTTTTTAGATGGAACTCTGTAACTCCACATCATTACAAGACAAAAACAACTGCTTTTCTGTGATATCAAAAGAACTGCGAGAACGGTTCTCTGCTCTCTATCATAGTAAGTGACACAACAAGTAATTAATTTAAACAAGTATAATTTGTTATTCTTTGACCCTGATGGACACATTTAGAAAGGAATATTCTGAGTAAATTTGAAAGACATATTGCCAATAGTTGTGTCCTTCTACAATGTTAACTTGATGTCAAAGACATTTCAGTGGCATAACAGTCAAGAAAGAACTAGCTAAAGTTGGCATTCATTATAAGAAATGCGTTCGGTTATACATTGCATATGCATAATTCAGTATTAAGTTTTTGAATCTGTGTGTATTGCACGCTAATGTTGATTATAACAATATTAGATAGTCTGCCAAGTGACAATGACAGACCTGGCTTTCTTTGTCTTCAGTACTGGTGTCAGTAGTTGATCAATGACCTCTCTTCCTTTAAGTGAAAATGTTTTGGCAGTGATATAGGATGTCGATATTGGACCTTTCTTTGTCTCATATAGACTATCTGCAAGAGTATTGTGATGCAGACTCTTAAGATAAGTCATAGACCCTCTGCAGAACTGATTACTCGTATACAAATAGATACAGCAATGCGTCACAACGACAGCACCCTCTGCTGTTTTTCGGAAGTTAACAACTCTGTACAAATATAAAGGGTGGATGCACTGATATTTTACTATCCTCATTGGGCCTGAATTTGTAAAGTAATTGTAATCACCTAGAATGTTCGATTATATAACCCTGGTAAATTGATTGGCCTATACATTAATACTCACAATGGCCTGCAATCATGAGTCTTTCCAACTGTATCACCATCTAGTATTTTCTGGATCTTTAAAGATTTTGATAAACGGGATCACTGCTTTGTTGTTATTGTTGTTGATGATGTTGCTTGGCTTTTGTTGTTTTTGTTTTGTTTTTTTTTTCTTTTCTTAGTGTGATCAAGTTCCACTGCGACTAAACTTGCGAAACAGGAAAATGTTACTGTCGCTTCGATCACGCTCGAAAAAGAGTAAACAAATGACAAGAATTTTTTCTTGATAGTACATATAACCGGATCACAAATACAAATCACCGCTTCGGGATACAACATAATATTATGCTCCACGTATTTCCAAATCGTCCAACAGTATTTTGTCGCTTGGAAGGGAAAGAAAAAGATTCAGACAAGACGAACTACTTTTTGAGATTACTGCATATATGTTAAATCTGTGTGAATTGAAAATTGCTGTAAATGCTAAGTGTTGTATATTCTTACTTATTCTTACAAATTGCCTACAAGTTGCAATAATAGTTCACAGTATTGATATTCATGTTCAGCTCGTGACTTTCTAGTCCTTAAGTGCACTGGAAATGTCAATGACTACGAAGCTATTCAATACGTTCACTCTGTGTGTGCGTGAGATGGAAAGCTTAAAAGAATGATATTTCAAGAAATATTAAAGCCCCAATGCCACTGCTACGTGCAAAAAGCATCTGAATGATACTGAATCTTGAAAGATATTGGCCCTAAACATCGTTGGGCTCCACTAAAATTAGACAATATCGATGTTTCATCACATGTAATTTCTCTCTCAAACTGAGAACTCGGCCATTTTCACATGCGTATGAATTAATCCGTTATTAATCGGTGACACTCGTGGGTCAACCCTATTTCAGTCGAAGGCTGGAACACAAGATTTGATGAAGTCACCGTTGTAAACATAAGATGTCAACTTTTTATGTGACATGCCATTCTCATTTTGCGTTTGATATGATGCCTAACTCGGTCTAGCATTTACGGGTATTTTTTCTTTAAGGGCATAACTGACGTACCTTATCATTTTTTTTACAAATCCGTGTCGCATTCTAGCCAATTAATACGGAAATCCGCAACTGCTGGGTTTGTTTTCAGCCAAATTTCGCCCTTCAAAAGTATTCCAGCGCCCCAGCTGATCACCCTATTCACCAGTCTTATTTTTATCTAATGCATACATTTTCTTCTCAGATCAGCTTAAAACACTAATTTTGGAGCACTCTCGAAAAGAACGGAATTACGCGCGACTTCGGCCTCTGAATTAAGATGTGGCACCTCTTAATTCTAATCTGAATATCTGAACGCCGTTGACACGTAACATCTTAATTATTTCAAAGATCGGTTAATGTCAGATAGTTTATTTAATAAAATCCTTCAAAACTTCAGTTAGATTGGAAGAATGGTGAAATTTATGAAAAACGGCAGCATTAGGGCTTTAAAGGATCACCTGTAATATCATTCCTTTCCAAGAGACATCAAACACTGCAGTTGTACGCGAAATGGAGGAAGATATTAAAAGTGACACTAATGCCGATTTTAGAGTGATTATAATTATGATTATACAGTGATGACCACCGCAGTTTAGCGGCCTGTAGCTAATGCAGTACCTATCTTCGAAAAGAATGGTTAAAGATGACAGTCAGAACAAATAGTCTAGACAATTTCTTGTTTAATAATAAGCAGATGATCTGTATTATATTGTATATTGTGGGGTTTCCAGGTCATCTTTCGCACCACATAAATATCAAATACATCAATGGTGGAAGGAATTTTCGCTTAAGTGTAATCTCGTCAATTATAATGTTGTAAAGTTTCTTGATCCAGGATCTGATTGATGTCTAGCCTTCAAGACCAATTTTGGTAAGGCAAATGCGTTGAAATAAAAATCCAGCATAAATCTCAATTATCAAACATTTGTCGTGTACTTATTTTAAACTCCTTACAAACTCCTTACAAAAGGATCTAATTGAACAAGGAACTGCATTCTTCATTGACGGTTCCATCAGCCTTACAAATCTTGAGTGATCCTTTTCTGTCTCAACAGTACATAAAATATCTCACCTCAACAGGTCAAATTTGAACTAGAAAGATATATCATTGTTGGATTTTAATGACTAAGTCGTGAAGAAAAGATAATTGATTGTTACGTCTAGAGTCCGAGTTATATTGTGAGACTTATTTTAGAAGATATTTCCTCTAGCGATATATGTAGGTGTGACAAGGTCAGGAAAATCAATACATTAACTCGGATGTGGGAGGAAAGAAAACTTTTTTTTTTTTAAATCATTGTTTTATACATACAACAGAGACAGACATACACACAGTACATGATTCATGAGAAATTAACAAACATCACCGTAGATACATAATTAACCACAACACAAACAGACGATAGTTTTATAACGTCACAAATCATAATGTATTATTTTGAGAATTTGAATTGTTACGAATATGTAATTAAAATGCTTGTGTGTTAGTTTTAAATTCTTTTTATTTTATTTTTGTTTTCATTTTATTGTAATGATTATTTTCACGGGATTTGATATTTTTGAAAAAAAATTCAGCTTGATTAGAACACAAAAGTATGACTTAAGCACTATTTTTAGCTCACTTTGGCTCATAGATTTTGTAAACATCGAGTGAAAACGATTGGCTATTACCAAGGTCATGTTCGGCCCACGTGTTAGCTAAATTGTAAAGTCTTTCTTTTTATATATATATATATTTGCAGCGTGAGAATTTGATTCTTAGATAGGGCTATTCTTGCCTACGTAATAACTGGCATCTTTTACTGCGCTGTTAAAATTAGTGATCACGTCGCCCTGTCACGTGAGCCACCATCTGATCTAAAATCGAGGCTTAAAACAGCCATTTTGCTAGTAGATTGATCAGTCGTAAGAATGTACCTTTGGGCTCAAGGTATTGTTGTTGTCATTTGAGTTGATTTTCGCTTTTGAAATAATTTATTCACCCTGGGAAATACTTCTTTTTTTAATAAAAGTTCTGGGAGAAAGATATTCAGTGGAAATTTATTCTGGAATTCTAAACGGAAACATTATAAACCGTGATTCAACGAGGAATTGTTGCCATCACTACAACGACCTCATCTGACGTCATCTCCTTCCATATTGGAATTTCATCGAGATTCGAACCTGGATTCAATTAGAACAGTTTAGTGATAGGACTTATATTTTTCAATTCTAGGATTAATTTTTGGATTATATTCACGAACCGTAAGTCCTATTTCCTTTTTTTATCTTGTTTTCTAGGGAAATAAATTATTTTGTTAAAATTTACAAAGCTTGTTGACTTCACTCTTTTCTTTTGTTAGATTTGCACGAGCCTACACGTAACAGAATAACAACACTGCGCACAGATGAATGAAAGAGAGCAATAATAAATTAAATGTTGAGACAGCTTTATACATCTTTCTGCTGAAAAAGGACAGACAGAGAAACAGCAAAAATCGGTCTCTACAATGATTTGCAGTCGCATCATTTACAACTGACTTTATTAGCATAAAAGGTATTAGCGCTGGGTTTTAGATCGAGAAAGTTGCCAGTTTGAATCTTGCTTCGATGAAAGCTTTTACTATTATATTGTGTTAAGATAATAAAACTCTACATGATTTAGTTTAATTTCGAAACCAAAAATTAAAACGAAACGTTGCAACGTAAACGCTTTGAAGCAACCGAGAATGTTAGTAATGAACTGATCTTGTGCTTTGAACATGCGTTGGGAGCCTTGTGACACAACAGTAAAATAAATAATAATCAAGAGTCTGAATGAACCACCTTTCGTCCAAATGAAGCAGCCTAGGCAACGAGAAAGATGATATGGAAGTGCTTGTCCCATGTGTAGCTTACTTACGGAGCCTCTCGAAACTTACAACACAAAACGTTCATATGAGAACAAAATATTGTCTCGTAGGAGAAAGATCTACAAATCTACAATGTACTCCCCCCCCCCACCCCCGTTTGTCAAGTATGATTTTACCTATATAAATACACACAGAAGCAAGGCTTTATGTACAAAGGTGACGATTTTGCGATAAAAGTTGAACTATGGCTTTTCACACATATTTAAAGTGTTAATTTAAAGTGTTATTATATAAATATATAAACACTCACATTTGTCCTTATGTGTATCCCAGCTGCCAAACAAGAGGTCGCGAGTTTGAAACTTGCGGTGGCATCCCAAACTTTTCTAACATTTTTGGGGGGTATTTTTATGTTCAGTCTTTCTTTTAAACTCGCATCCCAATTTACCTATTTTTTGCCTTTCTTATGTCCGTCCTAGGATGGGCAATTATATATATATATATATATATATATATATATATATATATATATATATATATATATATATATATATATATATATATATGACCGAATAATATTGTCATTAGAAAAGTCCTTCAAAATATTAGAACTGTTGAAGTTCAAATACACTCAGTGATTAGGCTTATGACGAGGCAAACATTGGAGTAGGAGAAAATTGAATAAAGATAATTTCACTATAAAGCAAGACCCATGAACGTAATGAATATAGGTGAAATAGATGATGTCATTGAAGGTTTGAAGGTTGGCCAGGAAATACGCAAAAGGAACGATGTAAATCTTGACAGGATTCAATATATAACTTTGTATGTATATATGTAACAAGCGCTCAAACTTAGACTCGACTGAACGGGCTAATAGCAAAAAAAGGCTTGCATCAGTTTAACAATACAGATGAAATATTTATTTTACTCTATAGAGTCAATTTTAACACACCAAGAGATCGTGTATATAGACCATAAAATACAGTCTGGATAGATATAGTAAATGGTTTCAAATAAACAGTATTCCCAAACCTGATCATGAATTACGTAGCATCTCTGTTGCGCGCAAGGCACACCTTCCTGATATCCCTATCGGACTATGCTTGTGGCCAGGCAGCAGAGCTGACAACGAAGGAGGATGTGGTATCACTGCAAATATATGCCAAATAGTTGAAAACAAATACATTAGACAAGTTATAGTGACATAAAAAGACAAATACCAACGTGTTGACGTGTCGATAATTTGGTATATGAAACGGAAAAAAGTATCATTACGTTGACATAAAAGATTAACAAAATTGGTCGTGAAGATCAGTTGAAAGAAAACATAATAAGTGAAGAGGGGTACCATTCACGTGGTGTACGAACTATTATGATAGTGCACATCAGGAAATATATCTGGGAATGTGTAAACAGCTAAGCTCATTCCATCAGGATATTGTTTTGTACTTCAAGTTAATTCGTAAAATTTGTAAGACAAGACAATAACTTACTGAGGTACTGATTGCAAGTGTGTGTTCTATAACTGGGTGGATGGGATAGTAAAACTAGTCTGCAACAATTTAGGGTCAAAAAGTACAAAACCTGGGATATTCGCTGATGACGACGAACAATATGTAGCACAACATGTACATGTATATGCCATATGTGAGTGATTGTGTGTGCTTTGTGTGTGTGTGTGTGTGTGTGTGTGTGTGTGTGTGTGTGAGAGAGAGAGAGAGAGAGAGAGAGAGAGAGAGAGAGAGAGAGAGATCCAAAAGCACCGTTTGTGAGCACGATTACCGGACGGGAATGTATAGTGGTCTTACTTATAAAGACTATAATTTAAATTTCAAAATATCTCCCATTATTCATTCCTAATTTGCCCGGCAGTGACTATTATCCGTTTAACAAACTTTTTGTAAACAATGATCTGGGTGACGAGGTAAACATAACACCAAGAATGATTTCATTTAGCAAGGACTCCGTGGGCAATCGGTTTGATATTAAATTCTGCTATTACTGTTACATAGAACATTCGTTTGAAAATTCTATTGAAGTTTACAATTGGCCCACCATTTTACGATTCTCTTCTATACTGTTCTTTGTTAGCCATTTAGAACGAGGTATAACATCCAAAGACAAATTTATGCTTGACAAAGTTGTCTTTTTGCTTTATCAATAAACCAGCACGGAGAAGTATAAATCAGGTACTTTTATTTCAACAATTGCAACATTTCTTTAATTCTTTCAACTTTTTAATGATTTCAGATTATGTCTAATTGTGCCACGCCTACGTTTGATTCAAAAATAGAAGCTTTATATGCTGAATCACCATGTGCTGATTTAAATCTTTGTCTCTGAATAAACTGGACGTGTTTTTGTTGAATCGTTGTACTGTTAAAGATTTACTTGACTATGAGTTTTTGCATTTATCAACATCAAACTTATTTTTTTCCTTCTGCTGCACCGTCTTGATCATCTTGCAATTAAAATCGATGCTGCACTGTGATTGTTGAACACAATATGTAAATCAGCATCTTTTTCTAAAACATTCAAGGATATCCTTTCTTGTTTGAGTACCGCAAAATCAAAATGTTTATTGTCCAGAATGCTGTTATGTAACACAGCTTTGACAGTCCTTTCGTCTCATTCAAACTTGTAATTATGTACGTGATTTCTTGATACCAATTTTTTTCTTAAATTCGTGAAATATTTCACCTGTCTAAAACTGTTGATTTTAATGCAGTATAGCTTAACTCCATTTTATATCTTGCGCAAAGAATTTTATAATGATTTTTTGCGCAGCGATATAATTCAAAATCAATAGATCAGAATTTTGATCTCATGGTCAGTCACTTAAATTTGTTCTATGTTTGGCTAGTTTATTATTTCGGCTCTCTGACATTTTTGCATTGGATTTCTTTCTAGTTTCTATTATCATTCTTACTATCCTGTTTTGAATTTAGCTTGCTTTGTCTTGTTCATGTTTCGTGTCATGTTTGTTTTAAAATGCCCCTGAATGTGATGGTTCTGCCACATAGGCACTTAAACGTGTAATCGTCAAATTATTTCCCCTCGTAGAAATACGCTTTCCCTCTTCTCAATCGAGCTACTTTCAAAAGAAGCTATATCTACAGAGATAATACCTGGTGTTCCTTCTTTCGTGTTTTCGACTTTTCAGTACAATAGCTGTAGCAATTTGTCATCACCGTATAATGTTGTAGTAAGATTTCATTGTTACAACATTATATATGTAACGATATGGTGTTTGAATTAATTAATCAATCATCTGTATTTAATTTGTTGTTCGTGTTATACAGCCCACATTAAAAGATTCCATTAATTTAAATAGTGTCCCAGCTCTATCATATATCTTTTACTAACATCCATACACGCTCACCTACTTACGCATTCCGTTACAGGCATCTACAAAAACGACCTAGTCTAAGATTAGACTGTAAATATCAGTCCAGAAATTACAAAGTTGAATGATTAATTTTTAAAAGAAAAACATGCGTCTGTTTCTTAGGATTTGAAACCCCTTTCATATGTAGTAAATCATTGATTCAGCATTGTTTAATCCAACTGATAATTTTTAACGCATATCTTTAGTGTAAGCCAAATATAATACAGGTAATATACGAGGATTGATCTTTTTCAATCTATGGGCTTAAACTAAGTAACAGAAAGAAGTGATTTGGCTTTGTTATTTTAGAGAATGACGTAATTTGAATAGACGGATATCGTTGAAAGCAAAATAAGAACTTCGGTAGACAGAGTCAACGTGATGCAGATCTATGGCTTTTGGAAGGGGAAACCAGTTTGGTGCAAATCTTAGAAAATTGCCGATTGAAATGTAAATGATACCACAAATTATTTTAGAAAAGTATAAAGCTTGGTACAAGCGAAACAAACGATTAGAGGAAAACGTAAGTGACTTGAAGAATATGAAGCAAACGAAGGACCAGCAAGTGATGCTGGCAGGAACAAAGCTGTAACAGTGAAGTCGAAGATAAACGGTGACGATAGCATCACTACCCGGATAAATTAATATAAAATTTAATCCCTGAATCTTGAAGGACGAAGGGACAATGACTACAGGAGTATTCAAGAAACAACGTGGCAGTTGCATCCCGGATCCTCATTTGACCCATGATCTTAAAGGCTGCGCAACGTAACCGTTAACTTTTCCAGATCCCTCTACCCCACTCCAAAAAAAAAAAAAAAAAAAAAAAAATTATTAGGTGTCAACGAAAACTTTGGTTGAGTCAATTTATCCAGTTTTACATATAAAGAACATTTGATATACACTAACAAGGCTATTTAATCTGAGATAAATATATAAATAAAACCGTATACATTTGTCCATACTACTATACCTATGAATTGCAAAATGATGCTTAAAAGGTCAGACTTAGTATTTTGAAGTCTACTTTGTCCAACACGGTGTTCAATTATGATAAGATTTGGGTTTGGTCACATTAAATCTAAATTTAAGAGTATTTTACACTGATCGATGAGTTTGAAAAGTCTAATAAATGTGAAATCTCCTAATGATGTTTAATGTCTCGTAAAATAGTGATTTATCCTGGAATATATAATATTTCAAAATGAAAGCGCTTTTAAATAATTGACAATGATGAGTCTTCAGACAGAGTTATCCGATTATAATCTGCTGTATTTTAAAGGATATTTCCTTGTCTCTGCAGTTACATATTGCACTTCTCGGGTAATTGCATTCTTCTGTCTCATCTGAAGCGCTATTATGGAATAATGAACCATAAATATGGCTTATGTCAAAAGATGGGTGACAAGATCACATTAAAATGATATTCGATGTGGCGTACGAAGAGGAATATTAGTGGATGAGGTGAACAAAAAAGGAAGCTGCACAGTAATGGGAAGTAATTCTAGAGACGAGAAACGCAAATACTACCAGCGGATTCGTGATATGTAAAATGAAATGGTGTTAGTTTCCCCTATGGTTCGTAAATCATTATGGTCAGACATCGTACTCTTGAAACTTCTGGCAGGAAACACAAGCTCAAACCACGAATCTCAAAATCAGAAACGATACAAGGTGTGTATCTGCATCGATGTCATTGCAATTATGCATTTAAGCAGAAGAATCAAGTTATGTTGACACAAGGTGCCACTTTGAACAAACAGGAAAAATTAAAATCCAAATTAAAAACTAATCAATAATTAAGGGGTATGCGACCAGGTCTGATAATATCAAAATGTATTTCAGTGCGAAACTCATTCTCAAACTCGGAGAGAAATACTTTGGTACTTTCATTTTTTATCACTAGGCACATTTAGGAGCCATGGGATGTAGGGCTTTCTTATCTTAGATTACTTTATCAGAATCTTAAAGTTTGATGATGGAATTATGCTCTGTGTGTCATATCCTAATTTTGAAGATTGAGGATTGAGTTTCGTACTCAAAGGAAGTTTGAGACTCCGGGCAAAGTTTGAAGCAAACAATCAGCAAGACCTGACCATCGGTCCTGAGACTAATGAACTCCACGAAGACATTAACAAAATTCTCTTTATTGATCTTTCAAAATATTATCATTACTAAATTAATATTTTTCCAGAAGATGAAATTGATATCGATGACAAATATGAAGACCATAATGAAATACTAGCGATGATGATTTTTAAAGAAAAATATGTTCGAGAAACAAGTTGAGAGAGAGAGAGAGAGAGAGAGAGAGAGACAGAGACAGAGAGAGAGAGAGAGAGAGAGAGAGAGAGACTGTAAGCTATGAAGGATGAAGCCATCCAATTTATGTCATCTATATTCATATTGTCGAAGATGAACAGATGAATGACCTTTTCTGATCCAAAGAAATACATAAATGAGATGCCATCGAAAAGTCTGAAAAATATAAATATACGACGGAAAATGAAATACAAAAGACTTATTTGAACCGATTGCATTCCAATAACTCTATCTGATTCCAAATCAATGCCATTAACTGTAGTACGCCATCCGTACGCACTTATATTTTAAACATCCAGGACTGCGCGATAATGCGAGACATTAAAGATTATTACAAAAGTCCATATTAATTGGAGTTTTCAGAGCAGTCAGTTAGCATCAAGTACTCTGGAAGTTAGAATAATCAATTCAAACCCAAATGTTATCGTAACTGAAATATCTTCCGAGATGTGTCTTGAAAATAATAAATATGGCTCTCGAAGCATCACATCGGAGCCGCGGGCGGCCGAGTTTACTAAAGCACTGCCATTTCACCTCTGTCTGCGTGGGTTCGAGTCTCTCGGGGTTTTCCAGTGTTCTTCCTCCAACAAAGAAACCGGCCGCCATATCAAGTGCTCAGAAAGGGCGTAAGGGTGTGTGTGTGTGTGTGTGTGTGTGTGTGTGTGTAGAGCCTGTCCTTGGGTTAAGGGCAATGTAAATAATTATGTCATGGAAGGAAATGTATTGTTCAGATGCACGACGGCATCAATGTGCAGATCGAACGATGGGTTTTTATTCAAGTAGACTGTAATGCAATAAGGTAGAAACCATGATGATACTAAATTTATTTCCAGTTTCTTTTTGCTGTATGTTGTCATTCGAAGTAAGCATTTGCAATTTGGCTCATAGCATTTTACAATTTGCATGGTAGTACCGATTCTTTAACTCCGTGAAGGTATCGAAGAAATACAAAACTATAAGCGGTTTAAACAGATACTAATTGTTTGTCTGAACATACGGTTTCGATGATGTACTGAAACAAACACTTATACGTCTGACCCTCGATCTTATTATGGATCTTATTTTAGAGTTCAATGAAATAAAAGTATACCGTCTGGAAGACTTTGGTAATAACACTGCTCACTAATGTAAGGTTTCATGACACGGATCCATTATACAGGATCATTATCAGCTTTGACAGGCTTGAAACCAAGGATGGATATCAAGTAGAATCTTGTTTTCCAAAGCTTCAATTTATCTGGAAAATTGACAGTGGCGACAATATGGTTTCTAGGATTTCTAAGTAATTCAGATGGTGGTACCTATAATATCTGACGCCTTATTGAAGACAGCAAATTAGTAGTAAATTGATCTATGATAGTCATAAATAAAGTATTTATTTTATTAAAGATTTAAGATGAATCTGTATAGTTCCGTTTTGGTCTTTCATGAATTCTAATGACGTCCATATTCATTATTTTTAATACGAATTTTCTCGTAACTATGCATTAGCATCCAAGCAAGAGATATGACTGTACTCTTATTGAAGATATCTTCAGATAAACGAATTCTTGAAATATAATTTGTTTTCGCGATGACCAATCTACGTCGTCTTATCAAAACTCCATATCGAGGTGACTTAAATTCGTGAGTTAATGATATAAATTAAAAAAATATAATTGGTTTGAGATAACACTCTATTCTGAATATAGATTTCACTCAGATATAGTCTGCACTACGTTTAATGATGGCAGCGCATTAACTCTTGGTTAAGGAAGAGTAATTTAATCGGAGATGGGATTGAAAACGATGGCTTGCTAGAAAATCAATAGGTTATACAGCTTTAATTATCTCGCGCGCTTTTGTGGAATAATTATAAAAAAATTGTATCTATTTTGATGATTTCTCTTCAGTATATCATCCAATACAATTGTACTACAATTAAAATAGTGATTTTCCTTTCTAACTTGATTTATCTTTCTCAAGATAACCCTTTCACTTTTTTGAGCTACTCAACCTGTACGTAGAAGACTTGGTAAGGTCCAGTCGTATGAATTAAATCGCCACTATGCAACAACTTCCCAGCACATGGTCCTATGCATTTCGAAGACAGACTGTTCGGACACCCTGCTGGCGCAAAGGACATGAAAATGAGATGTCTTTATTTTTTATTCTTTTATTATGTCTAAATATGTAATGATGATCTAAAATACATCAGCAATACATGAAACTCTTTAAAGATTACTTTACCATTTCTCGTTCATAGCGTTCCGAACAGGATCAAAATTAAACCCATTTGTTTCATTTTATCTTATACCAGCCGCAATCGACTTGAAGTGATGCTTCAATCCATATAAAATTACGCGACTGGCAATCGTTGGATGTAAATTTTGTCATTATCCGGAAACTTTGCGTGATGGTCCCCAAAACGCGCGCGCGCGTACGTGCGTGCGTGCGTGCGTGTGTGTGTGTATGTGTGTGTGTAACAGTACAAATGTTTCACTACGAAAATCCTCCTGTTATAGAGTGTATTACTCCTAAAAGGTTTCAAACGCCAAAACTAATTTATGATGTATTATATTAAATCGACTAAGGGAAATTTCCCGCAAGACTCTAAATTCTCGTCAAGCGTGGGACAGCAATGCTGGTTATGAATGAATTTATGCGATTCTTTCCCGATCCAGATTCTTCAAGGCTCGTTTTCGTTTTTAATACTCTTTATGGCTCGTTGAAATGTGTCCCACACGGTCATCTGGCTGTGAAGTTCTCGTTGTTTTATGCCCTCTTGTTAACAGCGTCTCGCCATGCTTTTCTAAAATCATTAAATCGACATGGCTTGCTCCCCCCCCCCTTAAACTTTTTGGTGAAACTGTGGTGTGACAGGAATATTAACATCTAGCAGCATCTATTATTTCTAGACCGAGCAGACATTGTTTAAGCTCATCAGTACCAGGTAGTGTTGAACTTAACTTTTGTTTACGTTGATTACCTAGAATGCAAGCTAAGTGATATGTCTAGAAGACTAACAATTCTCGCAATTTCCAGTACAACAATACTGTATTACATAATACACTGGTTTGGTGTTGTCATTTCAAATTAAAAACGTTGAAGAGGGAGTGGTGAATTTTAAGAATACAAACATTAACATTTAAAACAAATGAAATTGTCTTTCTATTGTCAGAAATGCCTTAGTGTCTTTTAAAGTGACTATTAATTCTTTTGTACAACACAAGAGAATTGTCGAGATAAACACATAGATGATAGGGGTGAGGAGGTCAAGCCACATATGCATCGATTTGGATGAGAATGTTTACAATGTTTCCACCTAAAGTGTGTCAATTCCACTAAGTATTCCAGTTGTTGGATATTTATGTGAAGCGAATTACTGATACAAAAAGTCCAGATTTAATGTAATATATTTGCATTTGATTTGGAGGAGTACTGAGTAGACATAAAGAAATTTTATTTAGACTCGGAAATGCATCACATAAGAAGACACATTAGCTCCTTGGAGCTATTTTATCGTGTAAAAAATGCTGTGACTGGACACATTTCTGTTAATTGGGAGATCAGTATACGTCCATATTCTTTTCTAAACACGACCTTCCGGACCTGTTTGCAAATTTCTTCCGTGACAAAGTACAAACCATCAGAGATAAACTTGACAACACAATTTCAGTTGACTCGTCGTCACCATACAGTTGCGATACAGAATTTCAGCGGCAACCGTTAGCAGCTTTTGAACCTGTCTCTATGGATTTAGTACGTACAATCGTGATGAAGAGTGCACCAAAGTCATGTGAACTGGATCCGATTCCGACGTCACTGCTGCTAGAGTGCTTGGATCCAATACTGCCTTCACTAACTGAGGTTATTAATACCTCTCTCTCATCTGGGGAATTCCCATCATTTTACAAAACTGCCATTGTAAAGCCTCTGCTGAAGAAACCAACACTCGACCATAATGATTTAAAGAACTACCGCCCAGTTTCTAATCTCCCATTCATGTCAAAAATCTTAGAAAAAGTTGTTCTATCCCAACTTGTATCTCATCTGAATTCAAACAGTCTTTTTAGCAATGTACAGTCTGCATATCGCCCTTGCCACGGTACTGAAACTACTCTTCTGAAAGTAGTTAATGACCTTCTCTCTGCTTTGGATAGCGGAAAGATTACAGTCCTCACTCTCCTTGACTTGTCTGCAGCATTTGACACAGTAGACCATGATATATTACTTCACCATCTCCAGCATGTATTTGGCATTCATGATACAGCCTTACTATGGTTCAAGTCCTACTTGGTCAACAGGACACAAATTGTGTCTGCAAATGGAAAACACTCCAGCCCAGTTGATCTATGCTGTGGTGTTCCACAGGGGTCTGTTCTTGGACCTGTTCTCTTGATTCTATACACTCAGCCACTCTCAAGTGTCATAGATCATCATCCAGTGTCTCACCAATTGTATGCTGATGACACCCAAATATACAAATCTAGCCATCCAGCTGAAGTTGAAGCTACCATCCAGGGCGTAGAGAGGTGCATTTCCGATGTGAAATCATGGATGACATGTAACAAACTGCAGATGAATGATGATAAAACTGAAGCCATCCTGATTACAACACAAAGACTTTCTCATTCACATCCTTTACCTCAGACAATAAATATCAGCAACACCAACATTAAATTCACACAGTCAGTACGAAACCTCGGTGTCACTCTTGACAGTACTCTCTCGTTGCATCAACATGTCATGAACATATGCAAGGCTGCATATCTTGAGCTGAGACGAATCAGCTCCATTCGCAAGTATCTTTCAGTTGATGCCACTAAAACACTTGTGTGTTCCTTAGTACTTTCAAGACTGGACTATTGTAACTCAATTCTGTCTGGTTCGTCTCAATATCTACTTCAGAAACTTCAAAAAGTTCAAAATACAGCTGCTCGAATCATCCTTAGAGTACCACGATCAGAGCACGCCTCTCCCCTGTTCTGTACCCTACACTGGCTATCCATACGATCCAGAATTAAACACAAAATTTGTTCTCTGTGCTACGTTTCACTGACGGGCTCCAGTCCAACATACCTATCTGACCTCACCCATGTGTACACACCTGCAAGATGCTTACGCTCCTCTTCTGACACTCGTATTCTCATTATTCCCACTATGAAAGATGAAATCATATGGACAACGCTTCTTTTGCATACCAGGGCCCAGCAACGTGGAACGAATTGCCCACTGCACTTAGACACAAAGACACAGTGATCTCATTCAAGAGCGCTCTTAAAACTCACCTATTTCAACTGCAAGAACAGACTTAAAGACCTAATAATGTATCCTTGCGGTAAATATTTACAGCATATTTTCTGTTTCTACTTTCGTGGTGTTTGTTTTT
The DNA here is from genome assembly GCA_016617855.1 of Megalonaias nervosa. Classification (NCBI taxonomy): domain Eukaryota; kingdom Metazoa; phylum Mollusca; class Bivalvia; order Unionida; family Unionidae; genus Megalonaias; species Megalonaias nervosa. Next base: position 25,999 of record JAECUM010014760.1, read on the forward strand.
AATTTTGTAATCATATCATTATATATGTTTTTTTAAGTGTTGTCAAATGTTGTAAAGCGCTAGAGCTTCTAAAGATTAGGCGCTATACAAAGTCCTCATTATTATTATTATTATTATTGTTATTATTATTATTATTATTATTATTATTATTATTATTATTATTATTATTATTATTATTATGTACTGGCAGTAATTTGGGTAGTACCGTTTTTGCAATAGTTGCCAGTGCAGGTCCCAGAAATCCTCCATGGATTGCTTGCAATCTGGACATTGCAGTAACTTGCGCTGCTGATAAATTTAAAAGGTTTTACCAGTCGTATTTTATTGATTTGCCGCTGTCAGCATTAGTTTTGCCGGCAAAACGCAAGCACTCGGGGTTCCGAAATCTATCTTCAGCGAAACAAAATGTAATTCAATAATAGCTTGTGTTAATTTTTTTTTACTTGTCCTTGCGATATTCACTTCATGCATAATGTATTTCATTCTGTATTTATTTTTCTTCTGCTGGATAAAATTTGTACTGCAGTCAGTCCGCCACTTGTTAGGGGATCAATACATTCCGACCACTTGTTTAATAAAATTGTAAAGTGCAAAGCACTTCAAGTGCAGGGGAACTAACACCTGGTAGTCAGTCTAGCTGGAAAATCAATACACTCCACCTCTTGTTTGATAAAGTTATACCCCAAGTGCTAGCACTTGGCATTTAGACTTGGACGGTCATCCTGCCCTTGGTAGATTCTATCGTTAAGAATCTGTCAGATACATTTAGCGCGTAAGCATATTACACAATATCTGGAGCAACTGGATCCTGTCCAAGTGTCCACGTGACTTCAGTGTCTGAATTTGACCAGCTGGCTCGTTCGCTATGCTTACTGACATCAAAGTGAAATATCGGATAAAGCGTTCTAAACTCTTCGACTGAAATTTGAGATCCGCTATCATCATCTTGATATTTTTGCAGAGCTTCAATAAGGTACATGTAAGCTCGAGATACTTCTCTATTAGCTAATACTGCAGCATCAGCTGTAAAATTATATTCAATCGCTCGTTCTGGATACTGCTTAGAATTTATTCTGGCAAATATTCTTCTGACATCTGGACTATCAACGATAGAATTGTCTTGAAGATGACTTCCATGTCTATTGTCGTTGAAACACAATAAATACATGCCTTGGTAACTGCTCAATTAGTGATATTGTTATCCGCCATGTGTTATTGATCGAATTCTGTATTGCGGTTTGATAAATTTTGTTCTGCATAAAATATATTCTTTTGTGAATGCTGTTAGCATCGTCTCAGGTTCTATTGTTTTATCGATCGATGGGACTACACGTGGCATCCACAACACTAGTCGTGAAATTACAAATTGTGCATCAACCACACCTGCAGTTCTCATTAGACAATCGTTTTGATCTGCTCGGTCAAGTGTAAGTGTATGTTTTATACCACAAAATACCTTACTGCAGTCTCTGCAAAATCCGAATATTGTGCTAAGCGGCAGCATCATAGTTATTTGATGTGAATTATCTGTAAAACGCTCTTCGTTATGCATAACCTTCGTTGTACGCCCCATTTCTAATATTTATTATTTTGTTTATAAACGGTATCATCTGAGTTGAAGTAGCACCTGCGCCTGGTGTAGGAATTCCAAGAATAGTACACACGGATGCATCTGCAGCTGGTGCAATAATTTTAAGAGCTGCAGCATTATTAATAAGAAAAGTTCTCACTGAAGCTAGATCAGCATTATCATCAGCTCCATCTTCAATTATACTGTTATAAATAAATTCATTTACAATAGCATCTCCGTTTCTGGTATCTTTGAACCAAAACATATTTGTTGCAACAGATCGTGAGTAATCGTCGCTGAATGAAACTACGTTACGAATAGTACTTGCAATTGGTTAGTGCATATAAATATCTTCTACTGTTTGATTAACTAGTTGATATCTAGCGCTTCTAAACAAATTCCAACCGTTATTAACAAGTGTCAGCAGGTACATCTCCATCTACTGCTGTTTTTATACTTCTCGTACTTCATGTACGGTTTTGTGTGGCAACAGAAACACGTCCTCGTCTCTTGTATTAAAAGTTCGAATACCAGTTTTGTCAGGTTCATTTGAGTTTTCATCGAGATATTCAACATACTCAAATTCTGTTGTTGAGTCATCTGTTAGTATTTCCTCGGTCACGTCAAGGTAATTTTTGACAGACATTCTTTATCTGTTATTGTTAGACAAAAAATAGAACGCCGCAATATCTGGTCGAATGCTAGCACTCCGAGGTCTGGTTTTAGTTACCAATTTTATAATAATTTCTTCGCCTGGCGGAGATAGCAGGTTTATTTTTTTTTTTGTCGTTTTCATTAACGCCTTAGCAGTTTCTGATGTTGGCGATAGAAATTGCTTGTTATATATCCCTATCACTTGGCACCGACTCCGTTGGCAGACCACTTTGTGGTCGGTCCTTAATTTTAATAACAATTTTTTGGCCAACAGCTGAACCTGCCGCAGATGATACTGATGTGGCAAAAGCTTTAGATGCGTCGAACGCTATAGGCGCTATCTTATTTGCAATTCCAGGTAAATTTTCATTTATTTTAGAGAATATATTTCCAAAGAAACCTCCTACGACGTCTCTGTGATAAATGTTTCGTTGTTTCATTTTGTTATACAAAAATTGCCTGACAGAATTTATCCTGGTCAGCTAGCTCTGATCGGTTAACTGTGGTGAGCTCTAGTCAGCTAGCTGACCGACCTCAGATGTAGATAATATGTTACAATTGCGTTATTGAGATTTAGCGCCGACCGGATTGATCAGTCAGAGTCATCGTGATAGAAGATATTTGATTATCAACACTATTAGGATAGTAGATTATCTGTCTTGGATTTACTTGCATTAGCGATCCAGATAATCCTTTCTCTGATAACTTTTTAAGATCTTCTGGTGATACCGCAGAAATATTTGGCTGTTTGCCAAGTACTGCTTCGGTCACTGACCTAAAAAGTCAGCAGTTTCTTCTGCAGTTTGCTGTAGGTCCTGACGTTCCTGCTCAACCTTTCTCTTGAACGCTGCTCCAGTTGCAACAAATTTCTTTAGAACGTATATTCCTTTTGCGTTCATTTTTTCGTTTCATTTATTTTGTTAAACTAACTTTAGATTTTGACTGTAAGACCAATATTTAGATGTTTACCGATAGATTAATTTTCAGTCTAAAAACTTATCTATTCCACATCTAAAGATACGATTTCGATCTCTTGCTAGCTTATCATAAAAAAAGAAACTGTGTCCGCCATTACCATTGGCGTTAGGGGGGCCCCGAGTGGCCGAGTGGTCTAAAGCGCTCACCGTTCCGGATCACTGCCATCTCACCTCTGTCTGCGTGGGTTGGAGTCTCAGGCTCGGCTAACGTGGGCACGTGAGAAAGCTTGCCCGTAGCTTCTCGTGGGTCGGTGGTTCTTCCCGGGGTTTTCCAGGGTTTTTCCTCCACCAGTTATACTGGCCGCCATGTATAGCTTATCCTGTGCTGAAAATGGCGTTAAACCCTACAACAACAACAACCAGTAGGGTTATGATAAAGTTCGGCAAATTTGTCTTTTATTACACCCCCGCACTGTTCTCGGGCTATATTTTGTACGTCGATATTGTCTAGTCCAGGGAATATTATGAAACAGCCTGTATCTCGCCTAATAAATCTATCCACGTTATAAAATCCCTGAGCTAGGTAAACTGCAATACATTTTCAATAGGGAAAATAAGATTTTATCTTATTCATCTCAGCATTACTTAGCGGAATGTCATCAAAGACAATTATTTTATGCTCGTCAGAGTCTAGCTCAGCAACTTGAATTAAATCTTCGGGTTATTTTATGATAAATATATCATCACCTAAGCCAAGTTCATTTTTCAGTTTTTCGTTATAATCACTCAGCTGCCCTTATTTAGCCTGATGTGGATTGATCGTGTAGATATAAACTCGATCGTAGTTGAAGAGGTCGTTAAGTAATAAATTCATCAGAAGGTTAGTTTTGCCTGATCCAGTTCGTCCTACTATCAGATAATGGCACATTCTATACCAGGTATTCACAAAATTTTATCTTGCAGTAATAATAAGAATGAGCTATTATACGAAATTTGGTACGTTAATTGACAACTCAACCGACAAAACAGCAACTACGACCACCAAGGCTTGTGTAGATTTAACAAATTATAAAAAACAAATCGGGAGATAAAATGACAGGTAGCTTAAGTATGTCAGGTCAGCGAGTACTAGACCTTGAAACAATATATCCACCGATCAGCGCAGATAACTTGCAGGCAGTAAGTTTTGCCCAACTTAATGCTGTCAGTAATTTTAAGTTATCGTTGTCGGGTGGAAAAATGACCGGTAACTTAAGTATGTCAGGTCAGCGAGTGCTAGCCTGGAGACAACATATCCACCTATTCACCCAGATAACTCAAAAGCAGTAAGCTTTGCACAACTTAATGCTGTCAGTAATGGTAAGTTATCATTGTCGGGTGGAAAGATGACCGAAAATATCAACATGAGTAAAAAAAGATTGTAAATCTTGCAACTGAATACCCCACGGTAACATAAATAACTCACAAGCGGTAAGTTACGCACACCTTACCTTGGTAGATAATAATAAGTTGTCATTATCTGGTGGGACGATAGCTGAAAATGTAGATATAGGCGGGAAATTAATATTCAATCTCAACTTGATAAAACAAATTTAACCAATAACGATTCTGTAACAAATGTAAAGTTTGTCAAGGATAACTTTTTAATTAAATCCGGGAAATCTGGACATGGAATCGAATAAGATAACAATTACGACAATTCCATCAGAGGTATCAGATTTAACAAATAAGAATTACGTCGACGATAACACAGCAACGAATATTGCATCATGAGTAGCAAAATCCGGTGATACGATGACAGATATGTTAAGCATGGGCTCGAATAAAATAACAACGACTTATAATCCAGTCGCCCAATTTGATCTTACAAATAAATTTTATGTTGACGCTGAGATAAGTGCATCATTAGCTGGTACAATTACTTCTACAGATGCCAATTATTTTAAAAAATCCGGAGACATAGTTACATGGGCGATCGATATGGTCGATAATAAGATAACTTCTACGTATGTACCCGTTTCTGTATTTGATTTTGTCTATAAACAGTATGTGGATAGTGTTACACAATCGCTTGCAGTTGGGGGTAGTACAAAACGAGCTAAAATAGTGTCGGTCACATTCCACATCTCGCTGATGCTGTTAATAATCTTTGGGATTTTATTGCAACAGCGTCAAGTTATTATTCGGAGAATAATCCAAGTTATGCATTTGCGTTTAACAGCCCTATATCTGGTGGGTTAGAGTGGATCACAAACGGAGAAATATCAAACTTTTGGATTAAAATACAGTGTCCAGCTGCTGTAGCAATATGGAAATTTCAATTACGAGGTCAAATAAATGCTAATACAGGATACATTTATAATTGGCGATTATAAGGATCCAATGATAGTACAATATGGAATGAGCTGTATAGGGGATTGGGTGAATATGGTACTACTACTTCTCAGCAATTTACACTTCAGCCTGGACTAACCGCAAAAAGTTCTCGTATTTCTGGATTTATGTTTTCAACGCTAGAGATCCTTTCCCAGTTTCAGATATATATATATAGTATATATATATATATATATAGAGAGTATATATGTATATATATATATATATATATATATATATATATGTATATATATATATATATATATATATATATATACTCGATGACCTAGTATAAGTCATTGCGATTTTAATGTAATTGTAATCTATAATGTCTATTGATCCTACGTCGATCAGAGTCGCAAAAGAGTTTTATAATTTTATACTAAACCCGAAAACTTAGATCGAAATAGCTGATTTTGTTAGACCCAGAACGTGTTGAGGAGGTAAGAGCAATAAATATAATTGCTCGAATGAAAACATTAACTTTAGAATCACCCGGTTTAACTGAGAACAGCGATAACTTTGCTACTGTCCTGTAAGTGACTGCGAGGAAAGACGATTCAAAGTTGAAAAATATTTGATAAATACACTGCTTGAGCTAAATGAAGAAACTGTTTTGACGATTGCTAAATCTAACTCTGTAAAAACAAAATTTCATGGTGGTAAGAAACCAGAGCAAGAACGACTAAAGAAGATTGAGGACGAGCTTGACAAACTAGCTGAAACAAGGAAACACAAGCTTTTTAAAAATCGTAAGCTCAAGGACACATTTGCTAAACGTCTAGTATTTCGTGTACTCGGTATGGACTATTATGATAAAAAGACGCTGTTGGAAATATTAGATAACAGTACTGACACTAACCTGCTAACAACAGCATATCTAGTTTTGATAAACTCTCTCACCGACGATAAAGAAAAGTATGACGTATATCACATTAATGCTGCACTAAACACAGTATCAGAAATTGAGTCTAGAATTGAGTTATATGATGATGTCGAACGAGATTTATTTTATCAAGAACTTGACGATATTACAACTGTAAAACCTAGTATTGATAACAATTATGAAATACATAATAGTTCTAGAAATATTGCGTTGAAAAACTATAATAAGAAGCTGGAAAGTTACTGACAGAAGCAAAATACAGAAATATCAAAGAACTGATTGCTGGATACCTAAACCTATACGCCATAGATATACAGCAAGCTGATATTCGCGGTCTTTTAAGTTTTGCAACAGCATATGCAATTCTCAGGCAGCATCTAGTACTTAACAATTTTAAGCTGGGACAGTTATATTATGTTGTTAGTTATATTGACGAAACAAGATATTTATCATGATCGAGTCAATGATATTACTGAAATACCAACACATTTTAACCCTCCATTTTCATCCTCAGTTTTAACAGATATCAGATATGATGATATCTTATCTGAAGTGTATTATAGGTATAGAGAGTTTCTTGTCGATACTGTCAATAAAAAATTTAGTGCTCTGATCGATAAAGCTTCAGCTGAAAATATTTTTACTACATCAATTGAAATAATTACTGAAACAGTTTCATAATGACGAAAACGGAAATAATCGACTTCACTCATATTTCATCAGGTCTCCAAGACAACAATAGAAACGAGCTGATCAAATACTATAAATATTACTATTAGAAACTTTACTGTGTCAGACAAGCTAGAAAATTTTATAGATAATAAGAGTGCTGAATTATATTCCTATGATATTAACAACGAGTAGAATTATTTCAGTGGGGGGAGGACATTAAGTCCATTATTGTTGATAGTGCCGGGGATAGGTATTGTGTTATCAGCGGTGAATAAAAAGATCGGGCCAAAATACGAGAACAGAAATATGTCTTGTAAGATAGCTATAGCGACTTATAATAAAATTCTTAATCAATTTTGAACTTATCTCAGAGTGAAAAGTTTATAATTTTGGATCTGATACAGAAACTGCGAGTCAAAGACGATTTGCTCGTAGATATGATACCGAACAGAGTTGCGAAATACGAGAAACGATATTCAGTAAATTTTATATAAAATCTCTAGCGATTTCATTTCAAAAATAAGGATAGTAAAAATTTTGTGTGAAAAATAATGGAAAGTATTACAGTGGAAGATACCACGTTAAAGATGAAAAGAATTCTTTTCCGAGGTAAACATATGACTATTATGCTTGACAATGAAAAGTACAGCACATATTTCAAAAACAGAAATAAGATAAAGCTGTCTCTGGTTCGCACAGAAAATTCAGATTATTATAATAAGCCTACTGTGTTACAGACTCACTTTCTGATGCTGCTGATAATCTTTATAATCCAATATCACGGAATAAATGCACAAAGATCACAGTGGATGACTAACTAAAAAACTGTTATGTCGATAAATCAATAGTCTCATATGGAAATTTTATCAAAATGCTAGAACCTGGCTCTCTCATTAGTGGTAAGAGTAATCTGTATTTGTTTCATCATGACGATGAAAGCATTATAATAGCAAAAGCTGAAATTTTAAAAATATCTTGGCAACTGGCTGTGTACAAAAATCGTTAAGAGCCTCCATTGTGAAATCAGACACTGGCAAATGATCTAAAATTTATATGAGACTATCCTTAGAGCGTGTGTGAGTGAAATATGTAATTATTGATTTTTTTGATTTTTTTTTTTTTTTTTTTTTTGTAAAATCTCAGCGAGTTATTAATAGCGCATTCATTTTAGCAGTCAGGCGTGTGACCTGTAAATCTCAGCGAGTTATTAATAGCGGATTGGAACTTTATGACAATGTTAGCTATAGTAATTTTGTGAGAATGTTAGGTATAGTAATTTTTGTGTTAAATAGAACTATAAATCGCTAACGATATCAAGTAAAAACAGCAGTAGTTATCTTAAATGTCCTTATCTAAGCCAACCCTAATTTGTATGACGACGATGAATGATTCAGTGGTAGGTCATCGACAGGTAATCAGTAATGAAATCGACGCTGTTGCCTCAACAACAGTTGTTTTCGTATTTTGTTTAGACTAACATGGGGGTGGGGGCGGTGGGGTAATCATTCTGTCTTCCTAATAAAAAATAGGGGGTTGGCTTAGATACTCCATTTAAGCTAACTACTTCGGTCGGTTCACGATTTACATAATAGTAATATGGATATATGCAACGTATTTTGTCTAATGTCATTTCATATAATTTTAAAAATCTTTATCGATTTCTATATGCTCAATGCAACTGGGCATGACTTTAGTATCCAGGTAAAGTACAAGTCACACAGATCATGTAGGCGCTTGGTATCGACTATTTCAGTAAAGTGTGTAATTTTTAGAATTGGATTACTCAGTACCTTTAAATGGGGATTATTCATTTATTCCGATCCTCAGTATATCCATATTCCTTGGAAGATCATTATATACATGCCTCGAGAAATACATACGTCGAAAATTAATGAAAGAGGTCAGTCTAAGAGTGTAATCCAGTAAAATCAGGAATAATTCCAATTTTTATGAACTGACTGCGTTTTCTACGTTTTGATTGGATGTAAACGGTCACGTGATACTGATCTGGAATTTTTTACACATCGATAAATTCTGCGGACTACTTTTGGTTCCCTGTTTCCAGATCATTTGATGTTAAGTTTTATCTATATCAACGCCTTACACCCCAAAAATAACAACAACAATCTCCCACCCACCCACTCCTGTGATTTCCGATCAAAAATGACAAGCCACAGATTAAAATCGACCATTAGAAGTTAAAACAATGTAATTGCACAGACCTTCCTGCACTCCAACACTCACCCTTTTGCCGAAGAAAGCATATGGCAAGATCTAGAAGCCAATCTTCGGAAATTTTTGCATTTCACCTCGAAAACATGTTACAGCAGCGGTTATTAAAGGTCAGGGTCATGTCATCCAAGGGATCGCACTAAAAATGGAGACGATTTTGCTTTTGAAAGATCGAAACGCGTAGAAAGTAACAACGATGTTGCTATAACAACACGTGCCATACGCAACAACCATTTTTATATATTAAAATAATGATCTTAACAATATATCAATGGCATGACCCGCTATGACATTCTACCCGTATAAAGAATCAATGAAACTTGGCTGGTGAAGATAGGGCTATGTATTCTATCGCAGTTAAGAGGCTAATGAAAGAAAACTTCGATGTACATAAAAGTGAATGTTTTGTCAATTAAATCTGCTGATCTGATGTTAGAAAGGAAGTAAATTGGAATTATAAGGATTAAATGATCATGGCTGGGTATTTATCGATGTGAGAATTTTACCTAATTACTCACAAAGTTTACATAAAGTCCTTCGGACTTTATTTACTTTGCGAGTGATTAGGTAAAATTTACACATCGATAAATACCCAACCATGATCATTAAATCCTATATTGAATCTCCCCCGCTGTGATGTCACAATGGGTGCTGCGCGTGTTTTGAGAAAAAAATTCTTACTACCCTTCTATTGGTTAATTTACGATAAACTCAACGTGCTCTTTTTTGACCCTGGGAACCATCATAACAGTTCATAGTGATAAATAATATTTGTGTTTGTTTACTTATTACAGTTAATCAAACCGTCAACGTTTTGCATAATCATCAGTGATTCACTAATTACTTAGTCAATAATAAGTTTATAATAAATATGTCTTGTTCAACAACAACACGCGTTAGGAAGCCATACAAGTTCAAAGGTGAGGATCACAAAAAATAACGACAAAGAAATGCCGAACCCTACATTGTTTGATACTATGGGCCGACCGTGCCAGTAATAATTTCTGAATTAAATATTTATGGACCGAATCAGTGTGCCGTCTTTGTTATGGACCGACTTCGGAATATGCCGAGTTTGTTATGGCCACCGGTTGGAAAAATCATTATGAGATCAGTTCGCGCTGGCAACAACGCACCAGAAGTTATCTGTGAGGCCGCATCGTTGTGTCAGCGGTTGCTCACCAACGATATTATTGACCAGAGGAAGTTTCCCTTGTTAGTGCACGAACTCACTGAAGACATCAGTGATGTAGATAGCGATGATAAAATATGAAGTGCTTTCTTATGACACAAGTCGTGTTTTACACGAAAATTATATTGCGATTCAGCGTGTCGTGTTTAAATTCAATCCCGAGCGTTACCTCGATGATGATTACAATCCATCAACGAAAACTGAATAATTCTCTCTCTCTCTCTCTCTCTCTCCACACACACACACACACACACACACACACACAGACGAAAGTATACTAGCGTCGTTGCGCGTGTATTACAGCTGGCCTAATATCCTATCGCATCCGTTCGGTGGTCTTCCTTCCAATATGCCGTTGGTGTTTTCATCTACCAGTGGCTCCACCAGGACTAATATTGAAATTACCACGGGCGCGTACGACACTGAATTGATCAATTATGAGATTCAACGGAGAATTTTATTGATGACCGGAAAAAGACTGTAAAATTTTTTCATACTCGAACATACTCAGCTCTTTCATCTCGATTGAATATGCACAGTACGCGATTGACATCACAGGGTCGTCGATAAGAATAGTTATCGGTTGGCCCCAAGATATTAATTGAGAAACGAATCTGATGAATTGGTTTATCATATCGCGACTGGCCTTGTCAGGATTACCTGCACGATTTAGATAAGATTAACCTGTGATGCCATCCGTGGCAGTTATAAGCTTCCGCAAGTGTAACTAACTAGGGTTATAATGCTGTTTGATTTTCACTAAAATGTGGAGAAGGGTGATTTAATATTAAATTCTCCCACGGCGCATGTTTATCGTTCATTTCTTAATCCCCGGTTGACACAAATTCGTTTTACCTTTGTGGACCAGGACGAGAGACCAGGACCAGGAGAAGCTGACATTAAAGCTGATATATTATAGATCGATCTGATATTCCAGAGAATGACAATCGTGTGTCGACGTGTAATACCCGGGCGTGTTGTAAACGCGAGAAAACTAGTTTACATGACATGTTAGAAAATGGTCTTAGTGATATTTGTCCAGGTACTGTTCACATGAGTGCCAAAGTTGTTAGAGGCACGGCATTGTCTTCGCGCGCTGCATCGATCACTAAACACACAGCAATGTGACTCGTTGACAGAACCAAAAACGTTGCTGTTGAAAAATCTGGGATTGCGAATGGTTCAATCGATTCCAGATCGGCTAGAGCGATTAGTGATTCAAGCACGAAGATAAGCTGTTACGCATCCTCAAACAGTTACACTTCGATCGACAGTAACAATGCCCGTGCCTCTTAGTAAAATAAATAATGAAGTTTGAATGAATACATGAACATTATTGCCAGAGGTTCATTCATAATATTGACCAGCGGAAAAATTTGTGATAAATGCAGATAATTGACGCTTTTGTTCCTTAGGACCTCGTCAAAGTGACATGTTCTATATACACTGCACTCTTATTCTATCGCTGTTTTTTAGAAAAACCATAAAAACGACCCGCGTTATCAGTGAGGACAACATATACTGAGGTGTGTTCAGATAAGACTGTGCTATGCTTGGTGCATACTAACACAAAAGTGCGTCATCTAATGGTGCCAACCCACATTGTAATCTGTGTCCATTTGCAAAGAACAAACTGAAATGAAAAAGTCTCCGTCTAAATTAATTAGGAGATCCACGACAACACCCGCGTTATAAGAATGACCGCAGTATTATGAGGGGCTTTGAAGTGATTAGTCATGTTAACATTTTACCTAGTGCGTGGTTTCTACAGCAGGGCTTTCTAAGTAACTCATCCAAATAAGTATCATACATAAAGAGAGATATGGCAAATATGAGTGCATACAAGCTGAAAGAAAATACATGAAGTGTATATTTATTAAATGAACCAGAAAAAGAAGAAAAAATAATTGCTGCTTAGATTATGTCATTCGTAGGTAATTATGTTTTCCCTCGGAAATCTATTTTATTGTCAGCTGACTATCACCACAGCAAATGGGATCAATTATCACTAGATTGAATTAAGGTGAATGTGATATTAATTCCCGTAAAACATTATTCTTAATTTAATTGTACTGATTCCTAGTTATATTTAGGACTTACATTGGTCATGTCCTTTGTTTGCCACAGAAATCATACAGGCAGGATCCCTCGCTTCTTTTCCTTCTCCTCTTTCTTTTTCTCCTCTTCCTCCTTCTCTATCCTGGCTTCTTCGACTATAGCCTCCATAGCCAGCTCATCTAAAATGCGCCTGGCGTATTCCAGGTGCATTTGGAGTTCTAGAAGCTTGGCAATTCTATTATTCATTCTGTTACTGTTGACTGGTCAACGTTGGGTAGCCAGACTGACGGTCACTCCGCTTTATATCCCTGGAACACGGACGTGAAGGAAAACATCCCCTGACACCAAAACTTACTATATCACTATTACCATCACATGGAACGAGCGGACCTAAAAGAAACACTCACGTTGACTGTTTTCTTATAAACACAGACATACACTATCGGACAAGACAGAGAGACGAAGTGTGGATTTTTACTGACAAAAGAAACGAAGTGCTTATAGACACACTTCTATTTTTTAACATAAACACACAAATCTTTTTAGTAGTTGAATTAGTATGTCTTTTCTGGAGTGTTGGGGTAGCCCTGAAAAGAGCTGTTTTTGTTGACGGGGGAGTGATGGCAATCTTTTATCATCTAAGATTGTGTCCCCGTCTGGCAGCAGGCTTTCTTACAGGATACGGTCTGCTTCTTTGGAAAGAGAAAGAGAACTCCTTGGTGTCTACTCGGCAGTAGACAAAACCTCTGTCTGGCTCCTGCTGCTGTTGTTGTTGCTGTTCTCTTTGCTGCTTCTGAAGTCTATACCTTTCTGTCCACTCTTCTTGTTCTTTCCTGATTTCTTCTCTGAAGAGTTCTTCTATGAGGTCTTCGGTCACACTTAACATCCTGACATTATCTATTCAGGCTTCGGTATCAGGTTTTGCCTGACACGATGTAAATTCAGGTAAGCTTCGTTCATCTTGGCTAGTCTTGAAGGCATGTTGATAGGTTGACGAGTTAACAATGGATGGCCAGACTGAAGACTGACACACTTTATATGGCTCAAACACGGACGCCATAGAAAACACCCTACTGGGTTTTTATTGGATCCGAACGCTATGATAGCTAATGTCATGGTGAGGGATAGAGAGAAGTGAAAGAGCATATATTCACAGTGGGGTTTTTTTTAAACAAATGACAGACACACTTTTTCAAAACACAACATTTTTTATTCAACAAACAAGTAAAAACTAACAAATAATAATAATATCAAACAAACTATTTTTGACAAGGTTGACAACGTTCTGAAATCATGTTAGATTTCCACTGATGAAAGTCATGAGGCCATTGATGTACACTACGTTTCCTAGCTAAAGACAAAAGATGGCCATAACGGTCACAAAACCATCGATCTACTTTCTCGTCGTTTCTAGAAGAGTTACGATCAAAATAAGTCACTAAATGTTCTAAAGGATATCCAAGACTGCGTTGATGAAGAAAATACACACAATATTGTCCGCACACCATGAAATCTGTGCCCTGTAATTTCACATTATTGAATCGTGTGGTCTGCGCATTTCTTCTCATAAATTCGATGATGTCATCCAAAGGGGGTAATCCATGCTACTCCTGACCAGTTATTCAAGTACAAATCCACTTCGCTAAACAAGGAATGTATGAAATTGTTGACGGGAGCTACTCTGGCATCGGTTCCCGGACTGGTGTTGTCCGTTTTGATCACTTTGAGTTTCAAGTACAAGTAACTGCTGGTCAGATCGATGTAATCTTCGGGCTGTCCTTTGATTTCAAACTCGATGGGAGCTGAATCCGTCAACGAGGAGACGGGATGAAATTCGACCCATTGGGATTCTTGCATTGTCATCATGGTGGGTGACATGGCAAACAGATCCAGTTCTGACTTGGAACAGGCGCAAGACGCTCGGTGCATCATTTTCTTTCTTTCTCTGATTTAATAATCAAAAACGTCTAAGTCTCGGACGGATTTTCTTTTTTTAGTCTTTCCAGCTCTGGGGGTGTGAAGTCCTCTGAAGAGGTGCCTTCGTTGTCTCTTTCTCCCTTGTCCTTGCTGTGGCGTCAAGAAAGTAGGAATGCCTGACTGGGCAGCGTCCGGGGCATTTATAGGAGTTTCTCGTCGGCCCAAAATGTCTTTACCTGTTTGAAACAAAACATTTTTGCCTGCTCTCAAGAAAGCTTCTTTGGGATTTTGTTTGTCAATGATGACATTTTGGAGAAATTCTTTACCTTGCGTCAACGCAGAATCTTTCAAGGCGTGCAATCCCCGTGTCACCATCGGTTTTCAAATGGGGGCCACCGAAAGAAAGGCCGATTTCAGCATATCTCCTAAACCATGTCCTCGCTGTCGAACGACTCCTTGGTAGACAGGATACATGACTGACAAGGGGTTAGAGTAATCGTTTTCGAAAATGGAGTTTCACTGTGACTTTCCCTTTGGTGAATGGAGTATTTTGTTCCAGATCTCCTTTTATAGTAATGTTGACAGTGTCGAAATACGACTTACTGATGGGTAAATAGTGAGGATGTACAAATTTGCGGTGAACGTGATAGGTGTTTCCACCTTCATCGTCAGCATTCGTGGCAGAATCCACTTTGAAAGGAATGACACGCACTAACGGTACGGAGGTGTGTGCCACCACGTTGTACTCCACCACATCGGAGTACACAAAGATCAAATTCAGTCCTTGGTTCATTTCTACAGTGAATCGAAAATATACGCAAAACCGTTTAGTTTTGGGGTCTTGTGTTTTCATAGAGTCACTTGCAGTGGTGCGTTCATTCTAGTTTTGTTGCACTTGCTCGTCATGAACTTCCACCGTAAAAGTGTTTTGATTTGGAAGGATATTTAGGATTTGTGTAGGGTGAATCATTTCCACTAAAGCCACTTCCCAATGGGCTTCGTGATCCAATTGGATGGCCTGAGTTAATTTGGCCGTGTAACAGCGTAAGGTGTTCTTGTGAAACACCTCCATGGAACTGTCACTGGGTAACGTCATGTAAAATTGGTAATTCATAATTCCAGAGTTCTAGTGTCCGAGGGGTCGCTGGAAGTCAGAGGAGTGTCTAAAAGAGGATTGTTATGATGACTGTTGATAGGGTGACTGACGTTGGACGCAAGGCTCCCGTTGTTGTTCCCGTTAGAGGAATATTTCAAGGAAGGATTGGGGAGAAGGTAACCGATGCAACTGCTGAGTAAAATGGTCCACAATTGTTTGTCTCCTTGTTGCAAACTCAAAGTGGCAATGGCAGCAACGATGACACAATGCTCCACAAAGATTTGTCAGAAAAAGACGATTTGCGTTTTAGGCACACGTTCTCCACACCACACCCACAAGGGGTGCTTTTGTAGATCTTGCAGAGAAGAACTGGGGGAAGGAGTGGTCACTGAAGTACCTGAGGCTGTTTTGAATGGCATGATGGTCACTTCTTTTTATAGTCGATGATTTGCGAAGCGTCGATCCAAGAGTCAAAACTGGGAGGATATCCTTTCCAACGTACTTTGACTTCTTTGACACGTCGTTTTCCTACTTTTCGGGTTCATCGATCGAGAATGCTTTGTATCTCGTACACTTCGTCTTCTTTTTTGGTCACACGTTGTAACTCGGGCAAGTAAAACGTTCCTTTTAACACTTCCCCGTTCATGTCTTCTAATTTATAGACGGGAGGATAACGGCCACGCACTCGTTCAGTGACACGAAAAAATTCGGTGGTCCAGTTGCGTAAGTAACCTTTGTCGAAAGTGCGTTTGGTTTTGCCAATGCACATCCAATCTCCTTCTTCCAACACTCCACCTTTCTTGGGGACAGTCACCGTCGGGGAGGTACCAAACAGCCGCTCGAAGACGGTCACTTCGTTGTCGGGAGTCACTTCTTGAGGGGCACGTCCGATGCTCCGATGGTAAGATTGGTGATTGGACTAGGTGTGGCAAGACGTCGATGTATTTGAGAGTGTGTTGATGCGTAAAATATTTCCACATGCGTTCTTTCAAGGTGCGTTGAAAACGTTCCACGATGCTGACTTTGGTTTCGGGATTCTCGGTGGTGAAAAAATGAATGTCACGTTTTTTAATTCTTTTTCGAAGGCTTGGTTCAGAAATTCGGTGCCTTTGTCGGTTTGCCATCGAAGGGGTGACGCCTGCTTTATTTCAACGCCAGTTGGAGGGCTCGCACTAACTCACTGCTCGATTTGGAAGTCAATGGCACGACCCAAGCAAATTTGGAAAAGACGTCGATGACCCAAAACAAATATTTGTAGCCGCGATTGTAGGTGGCCAAACGAGAGACATCGGCTAAATCGGCTTGCCATTGATGATCGATGCCGTCCACTCAGGTGCGAATTCTGGAAAAGTTTCGTCGAAAGGATTTGTGTAAGGTGTATGTGGCTTGTTCTTGTAACCATCGTTGCACTTGAGGTAAACGGACACTTTTCAGTCGGGTTCTGGCAGCACAATACAATTTCTGAACCCCTCCGTAACCTGCAGGATGTGATGGATCGTAGTAAATGCTGGCTAACACCTTCTCCATTTTTTAATAAGTTGTCCACTCTTCACTGATGCTACTCTGGATGGGATGTGGGGGTGGTTTAGAAACGGCTTTACGTGTCCGATGTGCCACGGGAGTAGTAGTCAAGGGTAGTGGTGGTGGTGGTGGTGGCAGTAATGGGATGACGTTGGTCTTCTTTTCTTTTTCACTTCTGGTTTCCCTTCTTTCTTTTTGTCTTCTGTCGAAGGAGGAGTGATCATCATCTTTTTAACCCAAGCTTTAAGTTCTTCTCGTTGCGGTGTAGGGGAAGGGGCCAACAAGGAATCTGCAATCTTACTAGGGATGGGAGCTGCTGACGGAGTTTGAAAGACTTTTCGTGCTTCTTCTTCCTCAGACATCCGTGGGGCTGTATCTGTCTTGACCACTCGGGGTGGTGGTAGTGGTGGACCTTTCATCACAGTCTTAAAATCTATCAGAGTGGGTAGAGCTGTTTAGTCTAAAGCTTTCTGGGGAAATAGTTGTAGTCGTTGCAACAATTGACAAATCGCTGCGATCAATGAATGATTGCAATTCGTGTTGTAACTGGGACATCTCAGTCAAATGAGGATTGGGAGGTAAATGCGGGACTCGTTGTTCTTGCCAATGATGATATTACATCCATCGTTTGTAAGGTACTAAAGCTAGTTTTCGTCCTTCCATTTGATTTCAATGATCACGTCTGAGATCTATTCATTCCAGACAAACCTTTTATCTTCTTGGACCTTTTTATCTTCATCCCAGGATTCTTCCCATCGTTCCCAATACTCCTTTCAGCAAGGGTCCTATTGTTCCTAGCTAGGGTCCTAACAGGGGTAAAATTCCTCCGCGTTGCACCAACATCTTTTTCTTTTGACGAATGGGGATTTTCTTTTGGACCATTTGGCGAGGAACGTTCGATGTTTGGCTAAGCATTCTTTCTGATGTGTAGACAAAGGCATCGTGCCTTTCAAAACATTCAGACAACATTCGCTTACGGTGTCGATGACATCTTTGGAGGCGGTTTGAATGAGTTGTTTTCGCATGGGTGGAGGAGCTTTGGACAGGAAGGACAACATGCCCGAATGTTTGGCTAAACGAGGAGACAGACCTTTTCTTTTTCCTTTTCATTTTTGGACAGAAGAACGACGATGGTGAAGGAGTGCACGTCTTTGAGGGGACATCTTTGGGCGTTCAAGGGCACAAAAACACTGAACCAAACGTTTACGTCGGGACTTTTTTATACTGGAATGCGTCGCCACTGATCGTGGAGGGGTTCGCAACGGACTCAATCGGGACAGTTCTTGCTTGCACAAATCCAGTACACTCTTTAACACACCTGATCTCTCTTGGACTTTGGTTTTGCGGGCAGGTACTTTGTGAGCAGCGGCCACAGCCGCTAAGGAGGAAGAGGGTGTCACCACTGGAGGAGAAGTTTTTGGAGACGCCGGTTTCCAATTTTTCATCAAATTAGGAAAGACATGTGTCAAATCGGGTTTGGCAGGCATCACTAGCAACGGAGAAATGGAAGAACCTGAGGCTACTGGAGACACAGTCACCGTTGCGACAGGTCGTGGTTTGCGAATGTAAGGTTGCGTCCTGGTGGCAGTACCTCTCTTGCGTGTAAAAGCTGTTTTCTGTGGGCTTTACTTTTTCTTTTTCTGAGGTTGTGACCTGGTCTTAACACTGCTGCCCTTTTTCTTTTCCTTCTTTGTACTTCCGGGAGTGGCTTTTTTCTTGGGGAGAACTTTGGGAGCATTGGGATCTCATTTTAAGAGGGAACGAATGATGACACCTTCTGGAGAACCGCTACCTCCAGGTTTTAAAATGATTTGCTTTTTGGTTTGAGTGTCGATGCGAGGATCGGCCATTTGCGTCAAGACTACTTTGTTTCTGTCAACAAAAAAAACGTTTGGTCTCATGTGGAATGTGAATGACGCCTTGCAGTAATTGACGTGCTGTCACCATAAACTATCGTAAGACTTCTTTGAGACTGGCTTCTAAGACACGAGCACGTATTTGTGGACTTTTTTCGCGACTGATATCGTACAAGGCACGAATCAATTTGACGGGAAGATGAGACTGAAGGGACGTCATGTTGACGATGTGTGAAACAGACCCAAAGTGATCGAGGTTTTTATAGACTTTTTCGGTTGTTGTTGTTGTTAAGTCGACGACGGGGACGTGTACACGACAGACCCTCCGTCTTGGCACCAGTAGTGAAACAGATGGGCACGAAATCCCAAATAATCGGGAGTGGGTGGGTTTTAAATGCACGAGTAAATAAGCGTGTGGGTTTGAGTGGCATCGTCGTACGCATGAGTCAGCCAAGGCGTTCCTAACTGTTTGACTAAGACTTGCACTTGCGATTTATCTCTAGGGCTTTTAAACAAGACCACGTAATGAGCATTGAGACTGATGGTGCGATGGGCTTTACTTTGTTGAAACAAATTTTGAGTGATGTAAATGACACTGGCATTACTATGATGCCCTTTTCGCGTGAACCACAGTTTAATTTCTTCGTCTTCCCCTAACATGTCGTCGAAGATGATCAGATGGGTTTGACTGGGGTCAGACTCAATTCCGTCGTCTTCGCCAGGAATACCTTCCACAAACACGGTGGAATTGTCTTGACTTTCTCACAGGAGACTGTACACTGATTGCCACTCTTTGTAAAACCACACGATCCGTTGAGGTAGACGATCGATCAAATGATGTTTATGTTCGATCAAACGTTTGACAAATTTGGTTTTGCTTGAACCGCTAGGTCCAGCAATTAGCATGTTAAAGGGATGGCGAAGATACAAGGCCTCCCAACTAGCATGATCTAAGTGTTCGTCGATGACTTTGAAAGTGGAGGAAGAGGGAGCAGAGACAGTAGAGGTAGCCATAGTAGTGTTAGGAATATCACTTTTGAAACGAAGACAGACAAGATAAGAGTATTTTTACGTTTTTTCAGGACACGTTTATTGCCATCTTTAATTGTGAACAACACGAAAGACAATACATAAAAGCCAAATGATTAAGTACGTGAATAAAAGACACATCAGAACGATCATAGTGGAATATAAACAAGTCTTTGTACAACATGTTTGGTGATTAAGATGTGCTGTCCTAGGGACAGTGTGTAATGTTCTTAGAGTTTCTACACTCCTTGGCACAGTCACACAGGGGTCCTCCCGGAATGGCTTTTCGGGAATGTCGATGACGGTCCTGTCCTGTCCTGAAGGGAGTGCTTCTTCTTCTTCTTCTTCTTCTTCTTCTTCTGGCACTGTCACTAACACAGATTTAAAAGTTACTTTTTTCACTGAACGTTTTAATTTTTTATGATGACAAATCTTGGGCATAGTGTGCCACTTCTTTAGTCAAAGTCTCGAAACCCCAACATTTCCAGTGACGTACATCTTTCCATTGAGGGTGTAAGTCACAAGGTACACACACATCGTCGTACACATCTTCAGTACCTAAAAGTTGACGAATCTTTCTTTCCTGTAGAAGTCCAGAAGTATTGAGATGACAGCGCAAAGCTTTTAATAGAATGAATCTCTCGTGTACATTTAAAGGGACCACTTTCATGTTTTTTAAGTGGTATGTACTGTTCGTAAAGAGTCCACAAGGAATTTGCTTTTAAACGAAATCCCAGAAAGCAAGTCGCTAAGACACACACCACACGTCGACCCCAATTCAATGGACTCAGTTCTCGTAATAGGTGTTGGTAATCCTCCATCGTTTGAATATTGTCATTGATTTCCTTCCACGGAATTTGTTGTATCACGAATGATAAAGGCCATGGCATGGTAATCCGTTTTGTATACCCTCTTTATTGTCGGAGGTAATAAATGTACTTTTTGCACAGAAGTGGTCGTACTCCGTCGACGTATCTAAAATATTTAGTCACTAATATACCACACGTTGTACAGAAGTTTCCTCTTGAACCAAGATTCGATGGTGTAAAAGATTTTGGTAACCCTCTAACTCGGTGACGTAACGGATGCAATTGTTCTTTGCGTTTCACTTGTATTTTGACCAACTCTCGGTAAATGCGTTCTCTCAACTCCACAGGCAAACCATGAATGTTCTCTTGTAAAGTATCCATGACCATGTCAGTCAAACACTTCTCCTAGAGCGAAAGTGACGGATGTAGTAATTTCTGGCCACTGCCATTCCAGAAAACGGTCACGAATGTTATTAAAATCTTCTAATATAGATGGTCTAAAGCGGAATATTCGGAAGAACGCACACTTGATCCAGAGAAATCTGACTTGTTTGTTGACTTTTGTCAATTTCCTCTTGTGAATTTCTCGACATGAAAGTTCCTCAGTCACCAATTGAGATTTTGCTCTGACAAGTCCCTGCCAAATTTCTTTGTAGATCTTCTCTTGCAATTTGTTTGGTAATCTTAGAATATTATTTTTAAATGGGGTTTAAATACTTGCCTAGGTTTTATCCAACGTTTGACTCCTAGCCAAGCTGGTTTCTTATTCGACATGGTGTGCCGCTTCAATGACTAGATCCCACTAAAGGTAGGTAGTGACAATCCGGAGACCATCGAGCATGTTTCAGGTAAGCGGAATCTTTCTGTTCCCACTCGTGAAGTGACAAACCGCAACTGAAGCACTTGACTTTATCTCCTTCGCCCAAGTAGATAAATCCGGCTCTAGCTAATTCTTCGGCAGTAGGTCCTCCCAGATATTTAGGCCATTTTCCTCGGAAGGTTTGGAATCGACTTTCAAAGTCGCAGTATTCAGACAAACGCACAGGGAACGAATATTCGTCTTTCACAGGTTCATTTCGATGAGGGTACGGTGAAATCCGCCGGAGTTAGCTCAGTTTTGGATGACATCCGTAGGGTGGTAGCAGCATGGTTTCCCGTGTAGGATGACATCCACAAATAAAGTGAAAAGGTGTACGATAACGAGTGGCATCGCTTTCACATCCGTCAGGTTTGACACGCACAGCATCACTTTCCATGGTAGGTATGGTAGTAGTAGTCATAGCAAAATTCCCATGATGTGGTACTGAATCGCTGAGGTCACAGCGTACGGCATCCCTGCAATCGCAAGGCGCAGCATCGCACTCGAGTTTGCTCTCGCTTGATACTTGCTGTTTGAAAGGATTCATCTTTTTCGCTTGGTGTTGGTAGTTCCAATAAACTGTCGATCTTGGACGTTGTCCTTTTTTATACTAGTCGTTATGAATTCTCGAGCTTGTACATCGTTCCTTTTTTATGACCAGTTTTGGAAGTCTTCCTTTTTTTCTTCCTGGACAACGGTACTACCTTCTCTAAGGTACCGTCATACCTGGACCATAGTGTGATGGGTGGAAAGGCCATAGAAAGGTAAGGACAGTGCGGAGACCATCGAGTATGTTCCAGAATAGCTGAATCTTTATAGATACATCGTTCCATACTCAACCTCAGACCGCAACTGAAACACTGTACTTCGTATCCCAATCCAGTCTCAGGTCCCAAGTAGACTAATCCTGTTCTAGCTAAAACATTCGCAGTAGGTAATCCATCCCTATCCACGGGCCATTTTTGAAACGCTTCGAATCGACTGGCACAATTACAATAGTCAGGCAAGAAGACAGGAAAATGATATGGTTTGAACTTGGAGTTCTCCGTGGGTCTCTCGCTCGATTGTTGCTGTGTCGAAGTCATTCTTCTTCTTGGTGGCTACCGTCTTATAACCATTTTTTTTTATACCAGCGTGTCCGTAAGGTAAAGTAAATTGATTGGGAAGCCGAACTCGATTCTGGTACACGATTTGATAGACTTTTTCCAAGGGTCGACTGATGATTTGGTGTGTGGGTAAACATATAATTTTGTGCGGTTCGAAGGTGGTCACTTTAAAATCTCCATCCTCTCCAGACTGCAAGGCTTCTTTCAGTACGCCAAAGTTCATCAGTTCACTGGTGCGATAATTGAGAGTCAATCCTTTCACTTTACACTCGGTGTGCACTTCTCCTTGTGGGTCTAGGTATTCGTAGCCGTAATTTTTGGGACCGCCACTAGCAAAACGTAGAATCTTGTCGTTGGGGTGCTCGTCGGTCCAGGCTTCTAAACGGTCTCCTTCGATGACAGGGTGTCGGTGACCCAGGCGATCGATGTAGATGCAACTGTCCGTGTCAAAATACAGCACACGATCTCCTAACTGGTGTACTGCTTCGTACAATTTTAAGCGAGCATGGGCTGTCACGTAGACCGCAATGATGACATTTCCAAATTCGTCGGCTTCTACAAAGTCCAGTTCTTCTTCGTAATTGACTAAGATCAAGTCCTCGCGAATGACATCCACGTGTTTCATGTATTCGGTTTTGTCGTGAATCATCTGGAAGTAGCGGGAAGGTTCTATCAAATATTCCGTCTTGGGTAAACACGGTGGTTGTGCCATTTTACCCCACAAACAATTCAACATCACTTTGACAAACGATCGCCTTCCTTCGTTTTTCTCGATGTGATCTAAAGTGACGCTTTCCTGCTCCCAGTATTTCTCTTTGAATTTCTTTTGGTCTTCGGGAGTATGGCACCAGGAAGGATAACCATTGGCTTCTTGTTTGGAATGGTATTTTTGAATGTAGCATTCGTGTTCCAAGTCCACGATTTGGTGACAGATGTGACATCGCTTCTTTCCTGAACATACGTGCGCCTTGGTATTATTGGTACGTATCACTTGTCCACAAGTTGTGCACAATCTTAGCAGTTGACAAGCACTTTTCTGCTGTAAACCTTCTGTTTTCAGATGTTGTTGGTAACAGGTCGGACTGACAAAGAGGGCTGACAAGCAGGGCAACGCACTCGTTCTTGTCCTTCGTCCATCAGGGTTAAGAGGCCAAACATCCTGAGCATTTCGATCCGCAATTCTCGTGTTGCTCTCGATTGTTACAACCATTGTCAGATTTCTCACAGTAATAACTGTATCCCAGGAATGGGGCGATACTGGTAATGGTATCGAAATGTTCATCGTGATGATAGACGTGAATGTATCTTCCGTCTTTGAAATTTTTGCCTCGAAACAACAGAGGTCCCCCCACTTCTTGAGGGTGTACTTTCAAGGTGTAGCGCGGCGCCAAGACGTCTTGCAAATTTTGCATTTCAGGAATGCCACAAGCGGTGTCTTTGGATATCGCCGCTTGCTGTAACAAGAGTTCTGCTTCTCTTCGTTGTTTGGTTCGGTTAGATTTTCGAATGTTCTCCCAGTCTCTTTTTGCACTCTACCGTGTCGTTCTTGTCAGCATACGTTCGTCCCACCATGATGGCACGCGCTAAACACATCTGGTCTTGAGGGTTGTTAATTTTAACGATGCTGCGCTTGATGCTACGAAGTTCGTCCACCAAACACACCTTTTTGCGTCCTGTCCCTTGGGGAAGAGAAACGTGGATCATGAACAGTGTCGCTTTTCCATCCGTGATGTGAAACTTGTCGTTTGATTGCTGTACGTGTTGAATCTTGTCGATGACTTTGGAAGGTATCAATTCTGCCGGGCTGCTAAACTCGATCCAAACGGGGGATTTCAAACTGTCATGATAAATGGAAACTCTCAAGCGGTCGTCTTCTTTGGCTTCACATTGCTGTTTCAGTGTTGTTAACAAAGAATCCCACACATCGGTGATGAACCCCTCTGCTTTCTCCAACGGTACGTCGGACTTGAAATCTTTAAACTCCACCGTGTACGTGTAGGCCGTGGTTCTAAATTTTCTAGAGGAGCGTTTGTTCGTCTCCCGAATGTGGAAGTACTTTTCAGGGTTTAGTGGTGATGGTGGACTTTGGAATGGTGTAGACTCTCTGGGTCTGGATTCTGGTTCACTCATGTCATCTTCAAAATCGCTGGCATGAATTTGAGCCAAGACTTCAGCTACTGTGGGAGGCGATAAGTCACGTTTCTGCCTCTTACTTTCTTCTACTTTCTTCACGAAATGATGCAATCGTTTCATCTTGACTGCAAAAAGTCAAATGACTACATTTGAAACGCCATGGACACCTTTATATTCATGTCAGGGTCAGTGTATATATAAAGGGCTAGTGCCTTCCCTCCCAGTATTCATTTCACTATCAAACTGACCAGCACGATGGAAGAGCCAACACAGATCGAACTTCTGATCAGAGCTTTGCGAGGTGTCATAAGAAAGTTTTCTTCAGACAAGCCGACGGACTACTCCCCTTCCTTTCGAGATAAAAGTCAAGGTACTTGCTACATCTGTCAGAAGAAAGGGCATTGGGTTACAGAATGTCCAGACCGTCAAAAAAGCAAGGCCAGTGTCAAAAGAGACAAAAGTCAAGATACCTGTTATCATTGTCAAGAGAGTCGACATTGGTCTTCAGACTGCCCTAAGAAACAACAGAAGCAGGAGGAAGAAGAAGATGTGCTCTCGGCAAAGGAAGAACTCCGACACGTTCAGAAAGAGAAGGAAAGAAGACGAGAAAAAAGTGAGGAAGAAGAGGAGGAAAAACTTGTGAAAGTGAAGAGATTCAGAAAACAGAGAGAGTGAATGAAAAAGGACACAGAAGAAGTCTATGAACTTTTTTTTAAAGTGTTGTGTTGAGTTGTGACATTAGATTGTAAAATTTGTACCAGAATAGACCAGACAGAAAAAACGTAAGTGTCTCCTAGTTTTGATTTTTTAGAATAAGGGCCTACACTCACGCACTCACACACGTACATCATAAGGTCAAAAAAAGGGATTTTGAGTTTAAATTGATTGAGGCCAAACGAATACTATCTCTTTTCGAACGAAGTGGGTGGCCCTGAAATGGACCGTTGGATATTTGGGTTTTTTTATTAAAAAAGAAACAACAAAACTCAGGAACGAGAAGCAATCAGCTTTAACTGCCTGAAGCCTTTGCCACGGCCAAGACCTACTTCTGGACCTGCTCCTGTCGATGATTGGGTAGAAATCACTAGGGCTGGTATCTCAGGCGTAGTAACAGGGATGGGTTGTTTGGCTCGGGAAGGTCTTTTTCTCTTGGGTCGTAATAAAGAAGTCTGATACATTTGTTTCAGACTTCTTAACTCTGCCAAAAAGTCCAAGAGTACCGTTACCGTTTGACTTTCACTGTTCTCCTTCTCTCCTAGACCTTGTGTCTTCTCTGTTTCTTCTTCTTCTTCCTGTCGTTTCCTTCTTGCCTCTTCCTCTTTTTGCTGTTGCTGTTGAAGGAGAAGAGCTTGTTCTGCTCCTTTCTGCTGTTGTAAAACTTTCTCCAATTCTTCTTTCTGTCTCTGTTTAAAAATCCTTGACGTGTGGTAAAGAAGGAGAAGGTGGCGATGGTACTGGTACCGGAACAAATTCCTGCGAAGAAGAGAGAAAATCCACTAAATCCCAATTAAAATCGACCTCTTCTGGAAGTAGACCTGTGTTGACTTTGGTAGCCGCTGCTATGCCATTGCTTCTCGTCTCCACGGCCGGTGCACCCCAATTCATTGTCTTCTTAATTTCCGTCATGTTTCAACAAACAATGTCGCATCGATTCGCTGCGCACAGACGCTAGCGCACCTATATAGGGAATGTGACGTCGTAGGTAAGCCTCTTCGGATTGGAAGACAGACTCCGCGAAGTGGCTGAATTTTGTAACACGTGTTTGGATTGGTGAACAATCTCAATCCGTTTCGATTCGGTCTTCCACTATAAATAAACGCGGTTCACTTCATTCCCTTCACCTGTTCTCGTCACAAGATGTGGACAAACGTTGAATCCTCTACTTTCGTATCGTCGATGCTGTTCCGTACGGACTTACCCATGTATGTTAAATCATCATGGACCATCATCCGGATCACCGAAACGACAGTTTAGAAACGAAGGATCTATGTGGAGAGACAAGGCTGTCTGAAGCGAGTCCTCATCTACGGTCCAGAGGTTAGACGAAGTTTGAGAAAGAGAAGATCCGTGAGATGCCCTCTATGTCAACGAAATGGTGTTAACATAAAAAACCAACGGCCCTTTTAAGGGCCACTCCTATATCTAGAAAAGATTTTCTTTTTCTTGCCTAAAATTTTTTTTTAATCGATTGTATAATTTATGTGTAATGGCTCACTCCATTGCTTCGAAAAGATTTACTCTCTCTTGCCTAAAACTTTTTTTAGTTGTTGTATAATTTTAAATATGATAGAATGATGTTCATCAATCTATGGTTGTGTTATAAATGTCTGTGTCTCTACTGTATTTGTCTCTACCTAGGGTAGCGCGTATTCAGGTCAGCCACTTGCAACATTGTTGCCAGTGTTGCGCCCAATTGAGGTCAGCCACTTGCAACATTGTTGCCAGTGTCCAGTACCGTGACGTCACCCCTCTCCAATTCCCCTACTTTGCCCTATGTAGCCCCATGGTGTTCTTTGCCCATACAGCCCCAGTTTGTTTTTCCTTCTTTGGCCTCATATACCCAATACGGCCCCCCTTCACTACTTACACATTTTCATTATGCCATGCTGTCTGAGATACGTTTACATTATGCCAAGCTGTCTGAGACACGTTTTCATTATGCCAAGCTATCTGAGACACGTTTTCATTATGCCAAGCTGAGACTCGTTATTATTGTGCCAAGATATTTGAAAAACCTTTTCATTATGCCAAGAATTTTTGTTTCCCGTTTGGGCCACTGTTGATTACGATTGGATGAGCCGGGCACCATCATCACTTTCCTTGACAGCCAAATTTTGTCCGATAAAGGCCACCATAGGAATCGTGATAAGGCTAGAACAAGCTGGTGAATGAAAGTCTGACAGAGACACAGAATTTTTTTTTTCTTGCATAACAATATTTACTGAATTATTTCCGAAAATTCTGTAACGGTTTCTTTAATTACTAGCAATATGTTGGCTGTAATACAAGTAATCTCTTGGCTTTATTAAAAGTAATCAATTAATAGTAATCAATTAAAAACTTTCAGTGCAGTGTAAAATAGTCGCAATTTTTAAAATCTATTTTTCATTTTTATTTCTTTTAACTTTATGTAATTATTTGTCCTCTTGTTACCACTGACAGCTTTAAATACGACGACGTCGTAATTCTCGTCAACTTGACTTCTTTGAGATATTAAAGAAATCTTCATATGGAGATCACAATATAGAAATAGTTGCCAGGCAACTGTGGTAAATCATAGCAATGGCAGGACTATTCTACGTTAGGGTTGTGATGGGTACCAGGACTATTCCATGTTAGGGTTGGGATAGATAACACGACTATTCCATGTTAGGGCTGCTATAGATAATAGGACTGTACCATTTTAAGGTTGTGATAGATTCTAGGACTATTCCATGTTTGGGATAGGATAGATGACAGGAATATTCCGCATAAGGGCTGAAATAGATAACATGACTAGTCCATGCTAGGGCTGCTATAGATAACAGGACTATTCCATGCTAGGGTTGTGATGGATACCAGGACTATTCCATGTTATGGTTGGGATAGATAATAGGGATATTTCAGGCTAGGGCTGCGAAAGATAATAGGACTATTCTATGTTAGGGTTGTGATGGATACCAGAACTATTCAATGTTAGGACTGGGATAGATAACAGGACTATTCTATGTTAGGGCAGTGATAGAAATAACAGGACTATACCATGTTAGGGTTGTGATGGATGCCAGGACTATTCCATGTTAGGGCTGGGATAGATAACAGGACTATTCCATGTTAGGGTTGGGATAAATAACAAGACTAGTCCATGTCGGGTTGGAATAGATAACAGGACTATTCCATGTTAGGGCTGCGATAAATAATATGACTATTACATGTTAGAGATGTGATGGGTACCTGATTTGCTAACATTACTTTTCAGTCTTAGTTGGGTTATTTCAGTCTGGTCGTCTCAGTCATGGCGTCCACGAGCTAGGGCAACTTTTGAAGAAGAAACCCTTCTTGTCTTCTGCTGTACCTGACGGAGTTTTTATAAAATCCAACAACAACAACAACATGTATATAACAAACATAAATTCACTCATAAAGCAACTTAAATTCTCTCCAACTTTGATAACAGACCATACAAAACATTTTCACACACACACACACACACACACACACACACACACACGCACAAGATGAGCTATTTGATAGAGCTCCAGACACACAGACTATAAACATCACTGGCTACACAAATCCAAACTCTCTCAGCTGCTGATGCAAAAACGACAAGGAAATATCCATGTAGTGTACCATTGCACTAGTGATAGCAACACTGGCGATATTTCCAGAACAGAAAATATAAATTTCCAGGAAAGTCATGAATTATAAATTTCTTCAATCACTATACACTTCGTTAGAAATGTACCCAGTATTGTACTGCACTGTATCGTACCGTTGGCTACCCTATACCGTTTTCCAACCTAGAACTGAAGACTGTTAAAATTTAATCGTATAAAAGAAATTATTTACTTATTATTAATTTCTAATGACATCCATCGATTAAATATGATAATACCTTAATAATATCAAATGTTTTTATGTTTCAATTTTCTCATGCGTAGAACTTGTGTAGTTATGGTCGACAGGTCACCCCATTGCCCTCATTAAAATATTTGTATTAATGCGCAGTATTTATGTAAACAATAACACGTTGCTACAAGCCGCTCGTTATTCAGTAAGTCAAACACTTAACAATTATAACTTTTTCTTGATTTTTTTTTCTTTTCCAAGAAAGGCCTATATAGCTATATTCTACGTAGATAATTATCATAGACAATCATCACCTAAAGTATATAACCCGATGTCTATACAATCATCACCTTCAGCAGATAACCAAATGTCCAGACAAAAACTAGAGTTGATAACGAGATGTCTATACATTCATTAACTTGTGCAGATAACCAGATGTCCAGACAATATCATCTAGAGTTGATAACGAGATTTCTAGACAATCACCACCTACAGTAGATAACCAGATGTCTAGACACTGTCAACTATAGTTGATAATCAGATGTCTTGGCAATTATCATCTAGAATAAATAACCAGATGTCCAGACACTATCAACTAGACTTGATAACCAGATATCTAGACACTGTTAAATATAGTTGATAATCAGATGTCTAGGCAATTGTCACCTAAAATAGATAACCAGATGTCCAGACACTATCAACTAGCAGTGGCGTAGCTTGGGGATGGCGGGGGGTGGGACAGTTGTCCCCGGGCGCCATGTGCCAGAGGCGCCAAAATGAGGAAAATACAACTATTCGTTATCTCAGATGCACTCAAAAGGGGGCGCCAAGTTTATGTTTTGTCCCCGGGCGCTAAGTACCGTGGGCGCCAAGTTTATGTTTTGTCCCCGGGCGCTAAGTACCCTCGCTACGCCACTGTCAACTAGAGTTGATAACCAGATATCTAGACAATCATAATCTTGAGTAGATAACCATCTGTCCAGAGTTGATAACCAGATGTCCAGATAATCATCTAGAGCTGATAATCAGTCGTCTAGACAATCATCACCTAGAGTAGATAAGCAGATGTCTAGACAACCATCACCTACAATAGATAAATGTCTAGACAATATCATCTAGAGTAGATAACGAGATGTATTGACAATCATCACCATGAATATATAACCAGATGTTCAGACATCATCTAGAGTTGATAACCAGATGTCCAGACAATATCATCTAGAGTTGATAATCAGATGTCTAGACAATCATCACCTAGAGCAAATAAACAGATGTCTAGACAATCAGTACTTAGAATAGCTAACAAAATGTCCAAACAATACCATCTGCAGTTGATAATCGTCGTCTAGACAAATGATATTCAAGAACAGATCTGAAAATTTTAACACATATTCAGCGACTTGACCAAATATATATCCAAGTCCCTATTTTTATAAAACGTCAAAACGTTTAGTAAAAGTTCAAATCAAAGATTACATAGTGATTTTTGGCAGAATAGTACAGGATTCTTGCATGAAATTTACTTTTCAAAACAAGCTGGTTAATTTTTAGAATAACGCTGAAATGATGACCCTATATTTTGTGTGTATGAAGCTGTGAGGAATAAATTTAGGGACGAATACGTACTGAAGTTGAAATGTTTTATGAAGAGCGAAGCCATATGGTCAATATATTGACATAATATTCGAATGTGCAGATATAAGCATCCAATCTAGATATTCTGATTCCCAGACAAACTAGAATTAACGTCCAGATTAATAGAATCTATGTTGGGGTTTGCACCAAGACGACGAACTGCTAGTCAAGGGGTTACATTATTTGTCATTCCCACGAGGCAGAGCTTCATGGGGAGATAAATAATGTAATCCTGCGGCTGGGATTTCTTTGTCTAAGTGCAAGCACCGACACAGATTATTCTTCTCATTCAGGCAATTTTTTCCCAATTAAGCTTAAATAACCCTGTATTTTTGCAAAATAGTGAGCGGATTCAACACATACAGTATGATTCAGGTACTGTTATCGCCTCTCACATTATATAAAGGTCACCAGGCTTTGTACCTTTTTTGAAATCTGAATAATGATCTAAGTAGAATCTTGATATGTATGCCGCTTTTAGTAAAGAAAAAAGAAATCAAGAAAAAACTTGTAATTGTCGTGTGTTGGAAGTATTGCCCAATGAACGTCTCGAGCCACGTGCTATTGTGTAGTAAATTCCGTGCATTAATGCAAATTAATTAGGGCAATGGGTGAACGCCGATCCTACGTGCACAACTTCTGCACATCAGAAAATAAAAACCTAACAATATTCGACATTATTACTGAATAATCGCATTTAATCGATGGATGTCATATGAAAATTGCAATAAGGAATTCATTTCTTTTATATAGTTAACCTTTAAGTTTCATCAGTTCTAATTTCGAAAATTTATTATGGTAGGCAGAGGTACGAGACAATACAATATTGGGGTCAGTTCTAATAAAATGTGTAGTGACTGAGATTTCTAATTCATGACTTGCCTGGAAATCTATATTTTCTGTCCTGGAAATATGGCAAATATTGCTATTCCTAGCGCAATGATACACATGGAAATCTTGTGTAATAGCGTGCGGACTGATGAATCAGCCACTATGATTGGTAAGTGCAGAGTTTTCATTTGCAATCACATTATTGTATTTGATTCAACTCGGGTGGATTGAGGTTGTTTGAAAACGTTTTAAGAAACTAGTTTGATATAACACATTTCTGGTTACTGCCGTCTTTGCGGTAGCTCCTGAGAGAGATTAGATTTTTGTAGCAAGAGATGTGTAAAGCCCGCGTGTCTGGAACAGTGTTGTCTGTTATAATTCGTTCCATACTGCATCATGAAATTTACCCTATATGTACGTCAGCACATTTTAGGTCATCGTCGCTAAATGTAGCTAAAAGTGCCTAATTCGTTTCACACGAAGTATTTAAAACGATTTAGCTACTTTAGTTACATTTACGCTGACCTAAAAATTTACTGAGTTACAGATAGGATAAAATTCCCCATGCTGTGTGGAATGAACTATAGTTTCTAGCATAATACCAAATAGCTCGACTTCGTGTGAATGTGTGAGTCTGTCTCTCTCAAAATGTTTTTTATGTTGTGTGAATTTCATTTTTGTAATATATCTGTTGTTTTTTTTATTTTATAACAACCCCGTCAGGCACAGCAGAAGACAAGGGTTTCTTCTCTCTAAATGAAGTTCCTATTGCGTGGACACCATGACTGAGCCGACTGGACTGAGACACCCAGACTGAGATAAGAAACATAAGGTTAGCAACACGGCTAAATTTCTCTGTCCTCTATCGCATGGGTGATAAATAAGCATATAGTCTAGATGTTCTGATTTCCAGACAAACTAAGTAAAATGTACAGACAATATAAAGACTGAGTGTTGTCAGCTTGATTTCTGCTGTACTTTGTAAGTAAATTCATGGGTAAAAGATATGAAGTAGCAGGGAATTTCAGGGTACTATAAACCTCAGATAAACATTACATTTAACAATAAAATGCATTTATTTTAGAAATATCAATTTGCCCCTTGTGTTAAAAACTGATATCACATGATACCTCAGCTTGTCAAATGTATGTATGCTTGAAGAGTGCGACTGAATCTGTACAAAATAGAATCAGAAAAGTATCACCAAATCATTAAACACTTATATGTATGAGTTTTGAAATTGGAATAAATGTAAAAAATCTATTTAGGTTATCACAGTTTTAAAGTTTAAGCTTCGTCCACTTTCTACAATTAAGCGTGGTTAATTCTGGCATTTGTATTTTGGCTATAACTTTGTCTCACACTGGGTTGTAGTTAAATTGTTACAAGGTCTAGAAAGTTGATTGTTTGTTGTGAAAATGTCACAACTTATATTATTATTTCCAACTTTTTGAAGTATATCACTATGGATATTCGAACGGATTTCCTTTGGCATGCTTTGCCTGGTTTGCATTTGTTTTTGCCACGTATTTTGGGGCACTTGTAGAAGTAAAGGATCAATCGATGAATCTGTACTTGTCGAATCCTGACTATTAGTTCTGTTGAAAGAATTTTGGCGTCTTTTCGATCGAGAATAATGATGCTGAATTTTCACAATTGGACAGATATCTAAAGGAACTGTTGAACCAGACTGGTGTCGAACGTGAAGCTGGTGTGGTTTCGGAATTACCTGAGGCTTTACAAGGTCATTGTCGAAATCGTTTAGACAATCAGGATATTTATCGGCTTTTGCAAACTTTTGTCTTGAATACCTATAATAATTAGTTTTACTTCCACGGCTCTCTAATAACAGAGGTAGACTTGTATTTCTTGATATGTAATATAAATGTTCGTCCTCATCTGTCGAATCTGAAATGGAATGGCAAGAGGCATGCTGGCGAATACGAACTCCATGTCGTTGATCCAGTAATAAATCTGGAAGAACTTTAAGAATTATTCCAGTGGAATCCAAATCCTTTTTATCGATCTTTTGAACATCCTGTACCCACTGAGCAGTGGCTCTTTCAGAATCAGCATCGCCATCAGGGAGCACTAATTTAAATTCTGGAATATGATCTTCTTCCGGCTTATAATTTTGAGGAGTTGGATTAAGAAACTGGTTTTCATTTGAACAGTCTTCCTCTGCTGAGCTAGGTGTGGTTATTTTTATCACACATTTATTTGTTTCATTACTGACATGCAGTTCCTCAGTTTCCAGGTTTAGAACATCTGAATTTTGCATATTTTCACCATCTATCTCGGGAACTGGGGAATTTTCAAGAATGCTGACCGGTGAATCTGGTCGCAAATCGTTGTCTGACACCATTTTGTCAATACAACGATCAAAACCTCGGATTATAGCTTTTCTACACTTTGTGCGATAAATAAGATAAATCACAAGAAAGCACAGAATTCCACCCAAGACGGATGCAGTATGTAATCCAATATCGGGATTGTAAGTGTTATAAAAATCAGAGTTCTGGTTTTGCACCTGTGAGGGATAACTTGTATTATGCACATCTAGTTCACTGACAGAATAAAAAACGGTTGTTTGCTCACGGACGGAATTTTCTGTCGAATAAGAAGTGTTCCAACTAGCGACTTGTGTCACATTTTGCTTGAGCTCTGCTTTAGTAGGCACCGCATCTCTTTTCATTTCGTCATTTGGCTGAAACAAAGAAAAAAACGAAAGAATAAAATGAACTCAAATTGAAGTTGTTTATGTTTGCGGTGGCAGAAGTATTAAATGTAAATACATTCAACCTTGATTATATAACGTACTCGCATATAACATAGTTTTGTATGCAAAAGCTTTTTTGTCCCTACCTTGCCCATCTTTTATGTAAAATGGAGTGTGTGTGTGTGTGTGTGTGAGAGAGAGAGAGAGAGAGAGAGAGAGAGAGAGAGAGAGAGAGAGAGAGAGATTTGAATTTTTAACGTAGCTTTAACAATTTTTCAGTCATATCGCTACGATGTCTGCAGTGTGGCAGTTTATAAAGTGATATCTAGCACTGGGGCATCATATCGCAGACATGTAGCGTGATGTTCCACCCAGTCACAATATCCTGACACCAGGCCGACCAGTCCTAACACTAACCTCTTAATGCTGAGCGCCTAGCGAGGCAGCTGTCAGTACCGTTTTTATAAGTCTTTGGTATGACTCGACCTGGGTTCGAACCCACAATCTCCCACATCCAAGACGAACGCTTTAACCAATAAGCCACCGGAGCGATGAATGATGTCGTATGTAGAGTATGGGAGTATAGTATATTGTTACAAGGTAAGGGCATATACAACTAAATACGAGTCTTTCTGTCTGCTATTATTCCAAATTTAAAAAGGTAACCGGCGTGAATACTCGCTTATTCTCAGCCGTCTGATGTTATTTTTCATGTGTGCGATTGTAAGCTTTCTTAGTCTGAAAAGGCAACATATTTACTATACTAAATTCAAAGCTTTAATCTGTCTACAGATTTTCAGTCGCATGTTTTTGTTGAGACCATTTTACCTATTTTCAAATAATAGAAAGATTGAAAATATACATAATGCATTTATAACAGATATTACAACGTTGCGAAAAAGTACACCCAGCTTGTATCTCAGTTAGGGAGGAAGCTAGGTAATAGCATTATCAAACCTGGAATTATAGGGTTTTGAATTTCGACTATTAAAAGCAAACAGACTAAATAGTCTGGACTTCTATATGAACTATTTTTGCACGAGACTGACGCTGATTTAAACACTTGCAAAATGGATAAAATGTGTGTATGCGCGTGCATGTGTGTGTGTGTGTGTGTGTGTGTGTATGTGTGTGTGTGCGTGTGTGTATGTGTGTGTGATTTGGAGTTTTACGTAGCTTTAATAATTTTCTAGTCATATCGCTACGATGTCTGCAGTGTGACAGTCTATAGTGAGCATCATACCGCAAGCATGTAGCATCATGTCTACCCATATACATTATCCTGACACCAGGCAGACCAGTCCTAACACTAACCTCTTAATGCTGAGCGCCAAGCGAGGCGACTGCAAGTACCGTTTTGGTAAGTCTTTGGTATGACTCGGCCGGGAACCCGCGTCCTCCCGCATCCGAGGAGGATGCTCTAACCACTTAGGCCACCGGAGCGGTCCGATAAAATATATGAATTCTTTGACTAATGTTGGAAGACCAGACTGTTATGAATTTATAAACTGTCGTCAATAAACAAAACACCTGATTACAGAAATTCTAAGAGATCATTATATTAGCAGCTGTATCCCCCTTTAACGGTATCTTCTAAACGGAAATTGTATTTTATTATTAAAACACGATCTAAATTTAAGACTACTTGCTACATTTACCTAACGCTGTATATTTACCACCGATTCAACATCTGATCATAGGCATCCGACACAAAATGGTCGGGGGAGGGGGCATATACCACTCAAGGAATGAAATTTAATTACTGTAATGACAGTGACGAGTTATATTACCATCTGTACTCGTTTATAAGTCGAGCCCAACTGCAAACTGAACAGTCGTAGAAGTGTGCAGTTTGTTAGGAATTATCAGTAGAAGGAACAACATGGACCCTGATCTGCAGGCGCTTTATGCTACGGCGTATCAGGATCTTTGTTGTTTTCAGTTTGACTCGTCTTATAAGCGAGTATATTCTGTATTTGATCATCGTCCCTTGGTTCGAAATGAAAGAGCTTCTGATTCCCATCTACTACTATACAACCAATATTATACAATTGCACAATCTATTTTCTACACTTAATTGCACAGTGCTTCATAATCTGTCGAAATTTGAAACGTTTATAATGAAAGCAATAACACAAAATATAATTGATCTAATTACAGATTTACGTTAACATTATACATACCAATAACAATTACACTCCACGACTGTTGTTCGTGTACGCTAATTATATCGGAAACCTGATTATGTACGATAGTATTGTTTACTTGTTTAAAATGTGTATCATAGCAATTTATATAAACATTTACATTAATATTCTTTTTTTTCTAATCATGATAGTTGAACCATTAATTGTATTAATTATTGGATCAGCAGTGTCATTTCAACTTGAAATTCACTGGTTTTTGTAAAGTGAGATTTAAATTAAATAGGCAGTTATGGTGCTTTTATGTGCTGCCTACTCGTTACTAGAGATATTTGTCATAAATCAAGACATGTTCTGCTCTTATTCAGTGCATAAAAACAATCTTCAATGCATAAAAACATCTCACTACTATTTCTTCATTCATGTGATAAGGATTTCAAAGAAAACATAGTCTGCAGATTAAAGGTAATTAGTAGAAAGTGGCAAAATGGTATTGACATCTTTGAGACAGAGGTTCATTATCCTGTATTCCGGATATATATACATACACATATACATACATACACATATATACATACATACACATATACATACATACACACACACACACACACACACACACACATATATGTATATATTT
>JAECUM010014761.1:0-13720 GCA_016617855.1 Megalonaias nervosa
GGAGGGGAGAACAGAAAGCAGAAAGGATTGTGATGAAAATGTGTACCATATTAAATTCATTTAGAAAACGGGGATTATTAATACTTTTCATCGTTATTTTCATACGTCACTAGTGACTAATGTGAGGAAATTGATCATTGATCTAGAATCAACTGCAGACGCTCGCGAGAATGTTTATATAGGCGTATTATTGCGCCATGGGCGGATCACAATTTGATATACAAATAGTATTGGTATATCAAATTGCTTTCTATAGCAAGCACACAGTATAGCAAACATACTTATAGCAAACACTGGATATTGGGACCCTTAGCAAAGGTCACTGGAATTTAAGAGAAGAGGGATTCCGATCAAGAGATTAAAATCTGATCGGATGAACAACCCTTTAGATACACTAGGGAAAATAAATACCCCATCAAAAATTTGCTTTCTAAATAAATTTTTGATCAAAATTTTGTTTATAAAGAAAACAACGCAACACACCTTAGGGGGATACTTATACACATAAAATACTTTTCTTTGTTGTTTTGGCTAAGTGGGGGGGGGGCGTCTGTCTGGTGCCACCCCACCCCCAAAAAAGAATACTGATGTCGGTGGTTTTGATTGGTCAATAACAACAACCCATTTTCCTTCCGTGAAATATAACTACGGTAAAAGACAGCCAAATTAAGTGTGTTGCATTGATATATGAATAATTACCAGTGAGTTAAAGAGATATTGATGTCTTAATTCATGCAGTGTAGGATCCTGACTAAAGTTTAGCCTAAAGGAAAATCTCTAGCTCAGGTAGCTTTCTTTCAGTACGCTAGCTTTATTGACCAATCAGATCAACGCTCTTGATTACTGAAATTCTTGCCCTCCCATTTGTGTCACTGAGAGAATGTACTGGTACCTGGCTCAAAACTGCATGCATCGTGCATGCACATCGCCTGCGATAATTAATAGCTGTTAGAAAAAGATTTATTTACATATGCAAGGTAATTTGTCTCCTTGTTTGATACGGTTTAGGACAAAATTGTCACTAAAGGCAACAATTGCAGGGAGCTAACGGCGTTTGTTATTCAACGTTTCTTGATATACATGTCGGCATTTTTGGTGGAATTTTAGACTGACTTTAGCGTAGGTCTCTATTTTTCTTATTTATGTTTCTTATTGTTGTTGTTATTGTCGTTCTCGTCGTTGTTTGAATATCGTCATGTGGATCAGTAGAAAACAATAACTTAACTGTGACATGCGAATGCCTGAGACGCTACAGATTAACGTTGACCGAATAACATAGGAAAAGAACAATAAGGTAAAACAACTCATAAGATTCCATCCAATACTGAGTTTTCTATCCCGCCCCAAAGTTGACGTGGGGTACAATTGAACTCGATCCTTAGCTCTCTGAACAATTTCTCAGATACTCATATACGACATGTTGTAGGTGAAACTCTTTGACCTTGAATTACCATTTCTTTTCTTGGATTTCACATTTCTGCTTGGCTAATGCTAATTTTAACCATACTACGGTTTAATATAAATGTCATTATGTATATAATATCTTACTGGATACATGTATGCGTACAGTTCTCTGGATATAGTAGTAGTAGTAGTAGTAGTAGAAGTAGTAGTAGCAGTAGTAGTAGTAGTATCAATATATTCAAACAATGTCATAGTTGTCGTTAATAAAAAGCATAATTTATATTTATGTATTTGACCTATTTGACCTACTTTAAATATACCTATGAGCCAACCAATATTTTAATTTTTTATTCTTAGTTAGTTGTTAAATATTTGCAAGATTCGAACTGAAACTGGATATATTTATTCTCTCTCTCTCTCTCTCTCTCTCTCTCAGGCATACACTAGATTTGTTCATAGAGACGGAATTATATTTTAATAACCAGGGCATCCTTAATTATTCGAAAATATACGGTATTTATTTGGATGTATACGGTTAGAAGTCAGCAGCGTCATGGTTGTCAGCGTGTATAAATATATAGGGCAAGAAGTCTCTTTCTGAGATATATGCTGTGATCTGTTTCCAAAAGAATAACTGAAGTTTTTTCTTTGTTGTAATATAATGCTTGAAGATCTAGTCCAGTGTTTCCTATAGAAAACTGAACTTAACCTGAAGAATATAGACAGGAACAAAAATGAAAGGCTGCGTCAGAAAAAGGACAGTTCCATATTTCTTAAATGTTCAGTTAGCCGTGGACATAATCATTTGGCTAGCAAGTAAGTTTTCATATATGTATTTTATGTAGCGATGATTGGAATCTATCTATCTATATATCTTAGTACCTATCTATCTATCTATCTATCTATCTATCTATCTACCTTAGTACCTATTAATCTATCTATATATCTACCTACCTACCTATCTATCTATCTTAGTAGTTATCTATCTATCTAGCTAGCTAGCAAGCTAGCTTGATAGATAGATAGATAGATAGATAGATAGATAGATAGATAGCCGTGTAACCTATCTAATCTAATCTAAATTACAATTCAATTATACATGTATCATTCATGCACGTGTATGATTTCACCTAAATAGTCTGCTGGCCAATTTTAACGAGCTGGTATTCCAGTTTCACACTCGAAATATTTCAATATTGTTTTTTGTTTGTTTGTGGGTTTTTTTGGGGTTTTTTCGCAACATTTTTAACATACTGAATGTGAAACGACAACGTTTGCATATAGATCGTATAACATTAATAGCATATTAAATAGTACTTATAACATTATTAGTATATTAAATAATACTTATAACATTAATAGCATATTAAATAGTACTTGTTTGTGGCAATGATGAAGAGACTATAATCCCTAAAACACTGATAGAGTCAGAACGAAGTAAATATGAAACAGCAATCGGGACAAAGACCACACGCGTGACATCAAATTTTACATTATGAATAAAAATATTAGCATAAATGATTCTTTACAAAAGATGAATGATATATTTTCGGAGAGATAAATATATGCATATAGTAAATAGCATATGAATATTTTATTATGATACTTTTAATTTTTGAAAAACAAAACAGAGTATAACGTACACGCATGCCTTAAGTATTTATGTTGGTTTGAACAAATGAACAACTTATGCACACATAATATGGGGGCGGGGGGCTTTAAGCTATGATGTGTTGAAAGTGTTGGGTCTTGATTGATATGGTTGTAATTAATTATAAGGATATATATAACAAATGTAATGTAACAAATGTAATAATAATACCATATTAATATCATAAATACAGTAATATTGATACGATTATATTTCATCTAAAATATTATTTATTGACTAATCGGCAATTTTTTTTTTCGTAGACGTTTTCAGCAGTAACGTAAAACTTGCTCCAAATGAAATTAAATTTTAAGCAATTTGCTTATAACTTCATACTAGGCTGCAATAATTCTTTTCCCTTACTCAGTCCTTAGTCCACAAATTAACGTGGAGAGTGAAAATTGGGATGTCAAAAGAAAAACCCGGATGTATGCGGATGTATTCTGGAATTGATACGCATAGCTTAGCTAATCTTTCGTGTACTAAAACAGAAAGGTAAAATTTAAAATTTCCATTCCGTTGTTGACACCGATATGATCTCATTTATACTTAAAAATGAGTTTTACAATAGTATCATCCAAAATGTGTTGCAACCAAATTCTTCGCTTTAAGGCTGAATCGACAATAACCATAACAATCCATCTGAACAACGCATTTTCATATGACTTAACGATTAACTGTGCCAATGTGGGTGTGTTAGAAAGCTGCCAGTAGCTTCCCGTGGGTCGGGGGGGGGGGTCGTACTGGAGTTTCCCCCGTGTTCTTCCTCCACCATTTATACTCGCTGCCATGTATAGCCTATCTTGTGCTGAAAAATGGCGTTAAACCCTACAACAACAACAGCAACAACAACAACTGCTGTTTTCTACAAATAAAACTTATTAACCGCGTTACAATCATGTT
Organism: Megalonaias nervosa; assembly: GCA_016617855.1. NCBI lineage: Eukaryota > Metazoa > Mollusca > Bivalvia > Unionida > Unionidae > Megalonaias > Megalonaias nervosa. The sequence goes on from JAECUM010014761.1 coordinate 3,959, forward strand.
CTGTGTAAGTCGGGTATTAATCAGTCTCAGTTACGACATTCGTGCGCCAGCTTGATAAGTAGACCAGTAACATGAGTTAGAAGTGACTGTGGTTTGATGTGTTGGTTTTATGTTACTGTTCATGACCGCCGTTGCCGCATGAGATGTAGGTAAAGGGTACTGTCAAGGGCGCGGACAAAGTTTTTGAATTGTATGTATGTATGTATGTATGTATGTGTAGATTGTGCGCGCGTGCGCGCGCGCATGCATTCAATACCTGTCTGTCTGTATGTATGTATGTATGTATTTATGTATGTATGTATGTATGATGTATGAATGAGTGTGCGCATAAAATAAAAACAATAAGTAAAATACAAATCTGTCATCGATTCTACACCGATTGGAAAAAATGTACAATGTACACCTTTAGGCTTAAGAAAAAGAAAGTTATGCAACTTATGAACCTTAATGTAATACACATCTTACCAAAAATCGACCAACTAAGATTTACGATACAAAATGAATCCAACCGTGATGTAATTGGACTATGCAAAATGTTTCTAGATTGTACTGTACCTTACTTGGCTATTCCTATTAGCAACTTTTCATTGGAAAAAGGATATCGACGCCAAAGCATCGTTGGAGCTATAGTCATGTACGTTTCAAGTAACATAACCTACAGGAGAACTGATTTAGATGTATTCACGGTATGATTAATATGGATCGAATTAAGTTTCCTCAAGAGCAAATCTACATATTTGCTCTGCTTACCGACCCTCAAAGTCTCTCTCTCTCTCTCTCTCTCTCTCTCTCTCTCTCTCTCTCTCTCTCATCAAGGACTGAACATTTAGAACGCGAGCTAAACTTCTCTTCAGCTTTTAGAATGGCGTAATTGTCATGGGGGACTTTAATACTGATTTCATCTCCAATAGTAGCACTAAATGGCTTCATATGATATAACTGCACGACTTTATACAGATGATCAAAGTTCCAAAAAGGATAACAACCCGTACTTCCACCATGATCGTCCAAATCTACACTATCCACCCTGACAATCTCAACGAGATAAACTTACCCTGTTCCTCTATTAATGATTTATATCCCTTATCTGCAACTTGTAAACAACAGAGCACAAAAAATTCACACTCCTATATGCAATACTGAGTCTTTAAAAAAATTCCGAAAAACGAATTTCTCTCTGAACTATCTTCAAAATATGATTTTATTAACTTTCTCTAATACAGACCCCGATTATGGTTTTGTCTACCTGGAAATACTGTTTTCTTACTGTTCTAAGTAAACACGCTCCCATACAAGTCAAAAAAATTAAACGATCAAAACATCCAGAATGGTAACTAATTAAATTGTTGAGGAGCAACGTAAACGAAACTACTATTATAAATATAAAGAGTTTACAAATTATCGTTTATGGCGGAAAAAGTCAAATCACTCATTGTAAAAAAATAAACTCTCCTTTTTCAAAGAAATCATCGCCTCAAAGTATGATAACAGATCCACCTGGAACCATTTGAGAGAACTAACTTCAACAAAATCAGCACTTCTAAGTCCATGTGAAATTATAGTTAATTTCACTAGTTACATCGATGAGCACGATTGCAAACTAACTGAACCTCTTTTATACTAATATTTCGGTAACACTTTGACAGATCTAATTTTACAGAGCCTAACAAAGATAAACTTACCGCCTTCGTAAATAAAAGGGTACCCGATCATGTTAGTTTATATATCCCCCTAATGACAGTAACTGATACTATTAATATTATCAATAAGATAGAAACGAACAAACCAGCTTGTCTGAATGGAATTCACCCTAAACCTCTGAAACTGCCGGCTTTATCAATCTTTGAGTCATTGAAAGAAGTAATTAACTGTAGTATCGCTTCTGTAAATTTCTAGAGTCAATGAGATTAGCAAAAGTATTCGCAGTTCATAAGGAAAATGAAACGAATGCCCCATCCAATTATCGACACTTATCTGGTCAATAATTGGATCCTTATCTGGCCTATCTGTACTTTCAAAAATTATTAAAACACATGTCAGCAAGCACTTTTTTTTATATCGTAACAAGTATCAGCTCCTCCATAAATCACAATCAGGTTTCCGACGAAAACATTTGTGTTAAACGCATTGACGAAACATATAGATTAGTGGCTACTAGCGTTCGAATCCTCACCGAGTTTAAAAAGCATCGATTTGGTTGATCGTTCGGTGCTCATTAAAAAGAACCACCACCACCCACCCCACCCCCTAAAAAATAAACCAAAAAACAACACACCTATCAGCTTTCTTCACACTCAGTTACTTGGTTCACGTAATATCTCACCAACAGATCCCAGGTTATTTGCACGGGTAAACATATTTCCGATTCAAGTGTATATTTTAAGTGGTGTTACTCACAGACGTCTATTATGGCCCCTTCTTTTTATGCTGTATACCGTTCGGGTTTATACTTTACTATTCCACAAGCATCACAACTAGCACGAACTACCCCTTCACGATCACCACGTAAATAGATCATACACAGCAATCAGAGGGTCTTCGGGAATTTTCGTAAGAAAAAAAACAAAACAAAACAACAACAAAAACTCAGATGTCGCCATTTTTTCATTTCAATAATTAGAAAGAACCAGGCACGTGATGAAATACACGTAATATGAAAACGAAAGCATTGATTCAATAAGAAGCAAAACAAACCTTCTTTCAGTTAATAAAATATTAGACTCAATATGTTTAAGGCACCTGTTATTAAGGTCATATACGTTCTGGGAACTGATTGTACGTTGAGCACCACGAATTTTTGGCTGTTTTGGTGTGCTTTGTTGATCCTGAAAACAGACGCAATAACATCCGCCTTAATCGTTAGTGTTTATTTGTTGATATTTTTATTTTTTTTCTATTGTTTGTTTTTTTGTGTATATAAATCTAATTTGACCACTTTGCTATTAAAGTTACAAATAAAATTCCAAATCTGATGCTGAACAGTGACTCCTTCTGTTCCTAGCAAGTTAACAAATATATAGAGACAGAATTGGTTCAACTATTAATGTCATTGAAGAGATGTCTGATTTTTATGTCATTCGGTAGTTTGTACACAGATGTTATGAATATTTAATATAGCACTGACATGACGTCCGACTGTAGAACACTTGGGTGTGATATATATACGTCCTTGGTGGAAAACCTAACCGTTACAAAAGCTTTATCAACGAAAAATGCAGTATTGATCCGTTGGCACTATTTCTTTTCATGTTTTACAGCAGTGCCTTATTAAAAATGCATCTAAAGATTTTGCATTTTTAGTTTTCTGCAGTCCATCAGCTGTAACTATTGCCTCACGCAATGCGTCTTTTGGAACGATGCCATCTGTACTTAAAAATCATTTGCTTTTGGAAGGCTGAACAAAGCGATAACAAAGCAATTATCTGCAGCATCTTAAACCTGTGAAGAGTTCCTTAGATAAAAATCAGATCTCCACTGTCCTAGATGAAGATCTGACAGCGACCGCTTAGGCGTCATGTTCTGGTGACCTTTGAATTAGCCAATGGAAATGCAGCTTTTAAAAATCAGAAGATGAATCAAATCGTTAGGAACACATTGATGCGCTTCAACCACTCTGCTCAGTCTCCCAAACACAAAGAGATAAGACTTCATCTGATTGGCTGATAAAATTAGCAATTATGATAATATCATAGGTCACCATAACATGACTCCTAAGCGGTCGCTGTCAGATCTTCACCTAGGACAATGGAGATCTGATTTTAATCAGATTGTTAGAGACGCCTAGTGAGCAAGAAAAGTAGGGTTGTATGTGTCCGGCTTACATACAGGTTTGATTCTGGGGCAGATTACCCTAATTTAAATTTCTTCTTACACTACAGACATCAGTTATGGCACATTGTCAGACTGAAATGGAAGCCGAGGATGGACTGCGCACATGAACTGAAAACTCAATATTTATGTGTTGGGGTGGGTGGGGGTGGGGTGTTCCTGTACATCAACACGTGGAGGTTATATTGTGCCGATGCATGTAGAGCCAATATAACCACGCATATTTATCAGTAAAGTTCCTGTCCGTCTTGTATCTTTAATTTGTAATACTCTGTTAGACCCTATTATACCGTCATGAATAATAGCCATCTTTCAACACGAGACGTTGACCGCTTCGGTGGCCGAAGCGGTTAGAGTGTCCGCTTCGGATGCGGGAGGTCGCAGGTTCGAACCCCGGCCGAATCATGCGAAAGACTTAAAAAAAATGGTAAGTAGCTGCGTCGCTTGGTGCTCAGCATTAAGCGGTTATTGTTAGGACTGGTCGGCCTGGTGTCAGGATAATGTGACTGGGTGGGACATGATGCTACAGCTCATAAGTTTTATTTTATATTTTTACCACTTAGTTTTCGATGAAAAGAAAGCATATGTACACAACATTTGAATAAATTTGTTGGGACTTCTCAATGAGCTGATAATTTGGGGTGGAGGGTGGGTGTAATATAATGATATAAAGATACTGTGTGCACTGTGAAATTTAGGTTACGAACCTTGTGCAAACTGAAGGTAAGGTAAAGTTGCGTGTCTCGCAATATGATATGAAGTTTATGGGGATAGTTCGAATATCCATGCAAAGTTATTTGCTATTTCATTGCACGTTCTCACTCCGTCACAATCCTTTACGCTAATATTGACCATTGCTACCCTGCTGATATGATCAAGTTACGCCTCGTATTGGTGACACCAAGTGTGGAGTAGAAGCATGTCCCCACTTTCAGAATAAATTTTAAAAAAATAAATTTGAGAAGGTATGGGCTTGCTTTGGTTTGGTGTTTAACGGAAAATCAAACGTGATGTGGCAAGTTGAGTTCAGCGCTATACCAAGAAAAACATCACGTTGGCCGAACCGGTCTCGTTTGCTGGGAAGAATTCTAACCCGTAACGTTCTGGTCGCAAGTCTGTCACAAACCACTCAGGCACAAGAGATGTGGGAGTACAGTGTGTTGGCGGGGTGTGGTGCGGAGGGAGAGAGACAGAGACAGAAAGACAGACAGACAGAGGGATGGGGGAGGTGGGAAAGGAGAGAGAGAATGGTTTAATAACTTTCATCTTTGAATTCGTACGTTTGAATTCATAATCGATATTTAAAGTTTTAACAAAGGATCAGTGCATAATGTGAGTGTAAATTATTGCCGAAGTAGGTCACACCTTTCTGTGTCGTGTACAACAATTTATCTAGGTATGTCAAAGTATGTAAAATGAGTTAAAATACTTTTCTTTTGCAACTCATTCAAACATGTCAAAAAGAAAAATGTATACATAATAAATATAAGAAGTGTTATGGGCGTTAAAGAGTAATGTAACTTCAGTCCTCGTGAGTTACATACGTTTATAGCCTGTTTCCAGGCTTTATAGTTTTAAACTATAGGTTTAAATGATGCATCTGATAAATGAAAATAATGAAATGAATAATGAAAATAATAGTACCATGACTATATTTGTACAATCTGATTATATCTTTCCCTCCCATAGAGACCTTTAACAGCAATGTAACGTGCACAGAGTTTATAACACGAAACCATTGAGAACACGTGAAGTAAAAACCCACTTCTGCACACATCTGAGTACATCTAAGAACTGAAGCGGTAAATCTGAATTATGATTCATCTTCTTAAATAATTAGAAAATTTTAACAACCGAAGGGAAATTTGCAGAAATCAAAATGATACTCTGTCACTGAAACTCAAGTAGTTTGTCGCATGTGTTGCAAAACTTCAGTAAACTGCCATTTGATATGTTATTGGTTGAAGGTCACGAAAGATACCGGATTATCTTTCCTACAACCTATGTTACGCGTGAGTGAAAAATATAATCTCATTATCTCTCTCTCTCTCTCTCTCTCTCTCTCTCTCTCTCTCTCTCTCTCTCTCTCTCTCTCTCTCTCTCTCTCTCCTGTGCTGCACATTTTGCTTTGCATGTAAATGCATTTTGATTGCCACAATGTCAACGAAACTGTATGTTTGTATGTATGTATGTTTGTATATATATATATATATATATATATATATATATATATATATATATATATATATATATATATATATATATATATATATATATATATATATATATACTGATCGTTATTTTTCATACGTCACTAGTGACTAATTTGTGGAAATTGATCATTAATCTAGAATCAACTGCAGACGCTCGCGAGAATGTTTATATATGCGTATTATTGCGCCATGGGCGGATCACAATTTGATATACCAATAGTATTGGTATATCAAATTGCTTTATACCAACACTTTAAAAGCCGTGTTATTTTTAATGTACGTGGTATATATATATATATATATATATATATATATATATATATATATATATATATATATATATAGCAACTATATATATATATATATATATATATATATACTTACCTACCTATATATATATATATATATATATATATATATATTCTGAGAATCGATTCCAAGTCTTCGAGTTATGTACCTGTATGCACCAACCATCACGTTATTTGGAGTTAGCGCATCCCCTCCTCCACCAAAATAACAACAGAATGGAACGTATTCGTGCATAAAATCACAAAAGCATTCATGCATGGCGGATACATTTGCTGAACTACCCTGTAATTCACTCTCATCTAAATACACCCTGGATTCCTCCAATAGAAGTCAAGGCACATAGAAGTTTTAATTGTAAGTAACAAGCATACACCCAAACAGTGTCTATGTATATCCTAGCATGTATACAAACAACTCGACACAGTACATTGGTAATATGCTGCTAAATTAAAGCAAAGTTCAAAAAATATTTTTTTTTTTTTTTAAAAACTTTGGGAAGATTAGCCCGTCTTAATAAATCTAAACATGGGGTACTTAAAAATTAAATATAAGAAGTAAACAGTCTCTAAGATGTATATAAAACGAAACAACTATAAATTCCTTGATACATGGTCGAAACATGTAATATAAACCGCATTTTCTCAAACAGTCCATGATCTATTGACTTATTGTTGTAGTCCATCATCATAAAGTGCCCTAATCGAATTTACGCGAGAAAACAATTTCTCGCAAGGTGGTGCAATCGAGCAGCATGTGCTTCACTTTCACACCTGAAAACCAATATTTCCAAGAGTTGGCTTATATCCATGATTATATGCTATGTATATTTCATTTGTACTGTGTGGTTTACCTTGCACATCAGCACTATTCCAGGCTATTGGTACATTATCACATTCAACATTGAAATTCATTCGTAACACCACTGGAATTTATTCGGAATACCCTAAACTTTTGGACTTGTGATAGAACTTTTAGGACTCTTTTTGGATTTAATTCACAGTAGTGTAAGTTCTTTTAAATTTCCACTTTTTATTCAATGGAAATAAATTATTATTTGAATTTCCAAAACGTGTTGCTTTTCGCTCTTTTATGTTACATAGTTGTTGCTTATATTTCATAGCTTGTGGGGCCGGAGGGTGCAGGAGAGATGTTGTAACTGCCATAAACACTGTTCTCTGTAGCAAAGTAAATGGGCCAATAATAGAAACATTGCCCCAAGGCGCCTTTAACCCTCGCGCTGCTATTGTATGTGAGAAAGTTTACAAAGCAGTTTCTCGCAGATTGGTGGTTCTTCCCAAGATATGTAGCCTATCATGTGATGAAAAATGGCGTTATGGGCTATGGGTAATGCACATTTCAGTGGTGGGTAGGGGATGGTACTCTAATTGTGAAGAAATGGCTTAAAATGATGGTAACAGTGATGCCCCATTTCGTTTAGTTTAATATTATGCATCGCGTAGCTTTACTACTTAATGAGTCTTGAGTTTAAATCTCTAACCATGTTCTTGGTATCCTAATAATGGGTTCAAGGAAAAATGAAGGAAATGTAAGACTTTGGTCTAATATTTCCCTTTTATGTAGACCATTAGCCACATTAAAACTGTCTCATTTTATTCCGGTTTCTAAAGCACCCATATCTTTGCAAATGACTATATTGCACAACTATAAAAACTAATGTAATAATAATAATAATAATGAGGACTTTGTATAGCGCCTAATCTTTAGAAGCTCTAAGCGCTTTACAACATTTGACAACACTTAAAAAACATATATAATGATATGATTACAAAATTAAAAACAAACACCACGAAAGTAGAAACAGAAAATATGCTGTAAATATTTAAGGCAAGGATACATTATTAGGTCTTTAAGTCTGTTCTTGCAGTTGAAATGGGTGAGTTTTAAGAGCGCTCTTGAATGAGATCACTGTGTCTTTGTGTCTAAGTGCAGTGGGCAATTCGTTCACGTTGCTGGGCCCTGGTATGCAAAAGAGCGTTGTCCATATGATTTCATCTTCATAGTGGGAATAATGAGAATACGAGTGTCAGAAGAGGAGCGTAAGCATCTTGCAGGTGTTTACACATGGGTGAGGTCAGATAGGTATGTTGGACTGGAGCCCGTCAGTGAAACGTAGCACAGAGAACAAATTTTGTGTTTAATTCTGGATCATATGGATAGCCAGTGAAGGGTACAGAGCAGGGGAGAGGCGTGCTCTGATCGTGGTACTCTGAGGATGATTCGTGCAGCTGTATTTTGAACTTTTTGAAGTTTCTGAAGTAGATATTGAGACGAACCAGACAGAATTGAGTTACAATAGTCCAGTCTTGAAAGTACTAAGGAACACAGAAGTGTTTTAGTGGCATAAACTGAAAGATACTTGCAAATGGAGCTTATGCGTCTCAGCTCAAGATATGCAGCCTTGCATATGTTCATGACATGTTGGTGCAACGAGAGAGTACTGTCGAGAGTGACACCGAGGTTTCGTATTGACTGTGTGAATTTAATGTTGGTGTTGCTGATATTTATTGTCTGAGGTAAAGGATGTGAATGAGAAAGTCTTTGTGTTGTAATCAGAATGGCTTCGGTTTTATCATCATTCATCTGCAGCTTGTTACATGTCATCCATGATTTCACATCGGAAATGCACCTCTCTACACCTTGGATGGTAGCTTCAGCTTCAGCTGGATGGCTAGATTTGTATATTTGGGTGTCATCAGCATACAATTGGTGAGACACTGGATGATGATCTATGACACTTGAGAGTGGCTGAGTGTATATAATGAAGAGAACAGGTCCAAGAACAGATCCCTGTGGAACACCACAACATATATCAACTGGGCTGGAGTGTTTTCCATTTGCGGACACAATTTGTGTCCTGTTGACCAAGTAGGACTTGAACTATAGTAAGGCCGTATCATGAATGCCAAATACATGCTGGAGACGGTGAAGTAATATATCATGGTCTATAGTGTCAAATGCTGCAGACAAGTCAAGGAGAGTGAGGACTGTAATCTTTCCGCCATCCAAAGCAGAGAAGGTCATTGACTACTTTCAGAAGAGTAGTTTCAGTACTGTGGCAAGGGCGATATGCAGACTGTACTTTGCTAAAAAGACTGTTTGAATTCAGATGAGATACAAGTTGGGATAGAACAACTTTTTCTAAGATTTTTGACATGAATGGCAGATTAGAAACTGGGCGGTAGTTCTATAAATCATTATGGTCGAGTGTTGGTTTCTTCAGCAGGGGCTTTACAATGGCAGTTTTGTAAAATGATGGCAATTCCCCAGATGAGAGAGAGGTATTAATAACATCAATTAGTGAAGGCAGTATTGGATCCAAGCACTCTAGCAGCAGTGATGTCGGAATCGGATCCAGTTCACATGACTTTGGTACACTCTTCATCACGATTGT
>JAECUM010014762.1:0-86889 GCA_016617855.1 Megalonaias nervosa
ATAATAATAATAATAATAATAATAATAATAATGAGGACTTTGTATAGCGCCTAATCTTTAGAAGCTCTAAGCGCTTTACAACATTTGACAACACTTAAAAACATATATAATGATATGATTACAAAATTAAAACAAACACCACGAAAGTAGAAACAGAAAATATGCTGTAAATATTTAAGGCAAGGATACATTATTAGGTCTTTAAGTCTGTTCTTGCAGTTGAAATAGGTGAGTTTTAAGAGCGCTCTTGAATGAGATCACTGGGTCTTTGTGTCTAAGTGCAGTGGGCAATTCGTTCCACGTTGCTGGGCCCTGGTATGCAAAAGAGCGTTGTCCACATGATTTCATCTTCATAGTGGGAATGATGAGAATACGAGTGTCAGAAGAGGAGCGTAAGCATCTTGCAGGTGTGTACACATGGGTGAGGTCAGATAGTTATGTTGGACTGGAGCCCGTCAGTGAAACGTAGCACAGAGAACAAATTTTGTGTTTAATTCTGGATCGTATGGATAGCCAGTGTAGGGTAGAGAGCAGGGGAGAGGAGTGCTCTGATCGTGGTACTCTAAGGATGATTCGAGCAGCTGTATTTTGAACTTTTTGAAGTTTCTTAAGTAGATATTGAGACGAACCAGACAGAATTGAGTTACAATAGTTCAGTCTTGAAAGTACTAAGGAACACACAAGTGTTTTAGTGGCATCAACTGAAAGATACTTGCGAATGGAGCTGATTCGTCTCAGCTCAAGATATGCAGCCTTGCATATGTTCATGACATGTTGGTGCCACGAGAGAGTACTGTCGAGAGTGACACCGAGGTTTCGTACTGACTGTGTGAGTTCACGAGTCTGGCCGAAGGGACGGCTTGACAAAAGAATAAAATCCAGCTTCTTCCAGGCAGATGGGGGGGGGGCCGCTCCGTTGGCCTAGTGGTTAGAGCGTCCGCCTCGGATGCGGGAGTCGCGGGTTCGAACCCCGGCCAAGTCATACCTAAGACTTATAAAAATGGTACTAACAGCTGCCTCGCTAGGCGCTCAGCAATAAGAGGTTAGTGTTAGGACTGGTCAGCCTGGTGTCAGGATAATGTGACTGGGTCTGCGGCATGATGCCTCAGTGCTAGACATCCATATAAACTGCCACACTGCCGACATCGCAGCGGTATGACTGAAACATTGTTAAAGCTACGTTAAAAATCCAAATCACACACACACACACAGAGACGCACGCACGCACACACTGAGGCAGGCAGTGGGAAACATCGGTGCACAAGGGAAAATATTGTGGATGCCCAACTCTGCAATTGAAACTGATTCTAAATGGTCTCATCGAATCACACAGGACTCAGGTCCAAACCCAGTCCTGTTTGACCACCAATGAGTGACATTGTAGTTGCTGTCCTGTACACTCCTAACAGTTCCAAGGGACAGATTAGACACAAGTTTATACCTCCTAACAGCTGAAGCCTTTAGAGGTTATCCCTCAGCACTATTAAGGGCTCAAAGAATTGCCTCATATGTCTAAGGGTTTTCGCTCTAGTTTGAAAACCCATTCCAATAATAACTCCTTTAATATACAAATATGATCCATCCGCTCACAGTTCGAAAGGATTACTTGAATACTACCTAATTAAGACCATTAATTGGTCACATGGACCTGGTATTTGTTTATTGTTATTTCGGAAATAATTATGTACACCATGCACACAAACTTCTAACATACTACAGAGTATGAAAATTCATAACTGGTTAGCGCGATCTCAATTACACACAGTTAGTGTTAGGGAATAGCTCGAAATTTGATAACTGTGCAGAATTTGAACAATAATATGTCGTTTCACAATGTTTCCGCTGACGCTTGGGGACTCCAGACGGACTTCTCCTTTCCCACGTGCATACATTAATGCGTGGAATGGATACCTCCTGTTCGAAAAACAATAGTATGCGGTGCACATAAATATTTAGTACCCGAAGTACGTACTTGCATGCACCAGGGATGTACACTTGGTTACCTGTTTCCCATTCGACGTGTAATCAAGTAGTACACGGTGTGCACTTTAACCGAACATACATGGGTGAATGACCGCACACTTTCTAAATTTAAAATCAGCCAATCTGACTTGGTCGTACCATTCATCATCGACTCGTGTGTACATAAAGAACGGCAGAACACTACAAGGTGGAAACGTTGCGAGAAGCCGTAGGCCCTCACAGAGAGTGGAGTACCTACTAGATCGGGTGGAAGAATTAGACTATTGCCCCACCAGAGACATTTCAAGAGGTAGAAGTCTTCCCTTAGAATTGTCAAGGATACGGTGAAAGAGGTGATGACATAGGAAGGGGAGGAGTTTAAAGCAACGTGTAAAGAGGAGAGTAGAGGATAGAAAATGAGATACGAAAGAGGAGAGAAGGAGAAGACAGAGGAAGTTTGACAGATTGTATTTATCTTGGCTGAAAACCGAAGATAAATTCAGAAGTTTGCGTGATCCAGACTGGATATAATGGAAGAAGAGAAAGAAGAAGAAGGAAGGAATATAGGAAGGAAAACTTCAGAGAGGAGGCCAGCGAGCCCAGTTATAGGCTCATGGTCTTCATCAAATCAAGTTGGAAGAAATGGGGACATAGATGTGTAGCCTGCGGCGCCAAACGTGGGAGATGCAACCACTGCTAAGAAAGTGCTCAACTCAAACGATCATTTTCAGGGCTACCCAGATTTTAGGAAAGAGATATTCTAAGTTTAATTGCCAAACAAAATTTGTGTTTTATATTTTGCATATGTGTGTGTTTGTATACGTCTATGTTTTCGACAGTTAAAAATTAAGACCCCTTTCACCCTTCTCTCTTCTGTGTGATAGTGTGTGTCTGCATATAAGGACATAGCAGTGTATCTATAAGCACTTCCTGCCTTTGTGTGTGATAGTATGTGTTTGCATGTAAGGATATAGTAGTGTGTCCATAAACACTTCCTACCTTGTGTGTGATACTATGTGAGTAGTGAATAGGGCCACTTTGGCGTCAATATAAAATACATTACAAGACACACCCCCCATGGGCCACTTTGGCGTCACAATTTATAGCGTCAATGGGAATTAGCATTACAAGACCTCCCTGGGCCACTATAGCATCAAAGAAAAGTTGGGTTTTGTATAGGGACACTAAGAATGAAACATTTAGGGTGACGTCACGTACTGGTAACAATGTTGCAAGTGACTGACCTGAATACGCGCAGCTACCTATGTAGAGACAAATACAATAGAGACATAGACATAGAAACATGGTTAGAGACATAGACATATACAACACAACCATAGACTGATGAACATCAATTTATCATACCTAAAATATAAAATGGACTATAAAAAAAATTTAGGTAAGAAAGAGTAAATCTTTTCGAGATATATGAGTGGCCCTGAAAAGGGCCTTTGTTTTTTGTTTTGTTTTTTTTTTTTTTTTTTTGTTTGTTTTGTTTTTTTGTTTTTTTGTTTGTTTGTTTGTTTTTTGCTAACACCATATCGCTAACATAGAGGGCATCGCATAGGTCTTCTCTTCCTCAAACGTCGTCTAACCTCTGGTCCGTAGATGAGGACTCGCTTCAGAAAGCCTTGTCTCTCGACATAGATCCTTCGTTTCCAAACGGTCGTCTTGGTGATTCAGATGATTGTCCATGATGATTTAACATGCATGGGTAAGTCCGTACGGAACAGCATCGACGATACGAGAGTAGAGGATTCAACGTTGGTCCACATCCTGTGACGAGAACAAGTGAAGGGAATGAAGTGAACCGCGCATATTTATAGTGGAAGAGCGTATCGAAACGGATTGAGATTGTTCACCAAACCAAACACGTGTTACAAAATTCAGCCACCGCGCGGAGTCTGTCTTCCAATCCGAAGAGAGCTGACTGTGAAGTCACATTCCCTATATAGGTGCGCTAGCGTTTGTGCGCAGTGTATCGATGCGACATTGTTTTTTCAAACATGACGGAAACTAAGAAGACGAGAAATTGGGGTGCACCGGCCGTGGCGATGAGAAGCGATGGTATAGCAGCGGTTACCAAAGTCAACACAGGTCTACTTCCAGAAGAGGTCGATTTCAATTGGGATTTAGTGAATTTTGTCTTTTAGCAAGAATTTGTTCCGGTACCAGCACCTTCACCACCTTCTCCTTCTTTACCACACGACAAGTTTCCCATCACCGATGGAAAAGCGATATTGATCATGTCCCACGTTTCTCTTCCCAAAGGGACATGACGCAGAAAAGTGTTATTGGGGGACGAACTTCGCAGCATCAAGCGTAGCCTCGTCCAAATTAACAACCATCAAGACAAGTTGTGTTTAGCCCGTGCCATCGTACAGATAAGAACGACACGGTAGAATGGAAAAGAAACTGGAAAACTATTCAACAATCGGACCGAGCCAAACAGCGAAGAGAAGCAGCACTTCTGTTATAACAAACGGGGATATCCAAAGACACACCCTGTGGCATTCTTTAAATGCAAAAATTCCACGCTACACCTTGAACGTACACCTTCAAGAAGTGCGTGGACCTCTGTTGTTTCGAGGCAAAACTTTTAAAGATGGAACATATATTCATGTCTATCATTACGATGAACATTTTGATGCCATTACCAGTATCACTGGATTCCTGGGATACATATATTATTGTGAAAAATGTGACTATGGCTATAACAATCGAAAGCAACACAAGCACTGTGGATCGAAATGTGAGGGATGTTTGGCCTCTAAACCCTGTCTTGACGAAGGACAAGAACGAGTACATTGCCCAGCTTGTCAGCGCACGTTTGTCAGTCCGACCTGTTACCAACAACATCTGAAGACGCAAGGTTCACAGCAGAAATGTGCTTGTCACCTCCTGAGATTGTGCCCTTCTTGTGGACAAGGCATATGTACCAACAGTGAAAAGGCTCACGTCTGTTCAGGAAAGAAACGATGTCACATTTGTCGCCAAATCGTGGACTTGGAACATGAATACTACATTCAAAAAGGCCATTCCAAACATGAAGAGGAAGATGACCAGAAGAAAGGGAATTTCATCTTTTTCGATTTCGAATGCATGCAAGAGACCGGCATTCACATTCCTAATTTCTGCGTGGCTTACCGAGCGTGAGAGAAGTGCATCCAAGAGCCTTTCTTTAGTCATTGCCCTCACTGCAGCAAGATTCCTGGAGGACGTGAAAAAATCTTTCGTGGACCGAACACGCTAGCCGATTTTGCCCAATGGATCTTAGACCCCATCGACGAGATGTGGAGCCAAGAAGACATCGAACGTTACAGTGATTGCCATCGCTATGCTACGGCGATGGCTCACGATTTCTTGAGATACGATGGGCAATTTCTTCTCAGGTACTATACGGCACAAGGCACCGAACGTCCTAAAGTGACTTTGAAAGGAACCAAAATCGTTTCCATGCAAGTGGGACAAGTGCAGTTTAAAGATTCGATGAGTTACTTAGCCATGCCATTGTGTCAAATGCCTAAAACGATTGGAATGACAGAAATGGCCAAAGGCTATTTCCACACTTTTTCAATACCGAAGCCAATCAACACGGCGTTCTACCCTATTTACCTGAGGCTCGCTACTACGACCCTGACAACATGCGTACCGAACAACGTGAAGCTTTCTACGTTTGATACCACACTCACGCCGCGGACCCCTTCGACTTTCAGGAAGAAATGTTAAAATATTGTCGTTCCGACGTGGACATTTTACGGCGTTGCTGTGGAAAATTTCGAGAACTGTTCATGGAACACGGTGGGATCGATCCTTTGAAAGAAACCTACACCATTGCCAAAGCGTGTTCCTTAGTGTACCGTCAACGATTCATGCCCGAAAACACCCTAGCTGTTATAAGTCCTGAAACGACCAATTTTGTCAAACGTCAATACTCGGTCAAAGCCCTACGCTGGCTACATTACTTGTGTGACAAGGAAGACAAATGGATCCAACACGCCCGCAACTGAGGAGGCAAGAAGACCATCGGAAGGTATTCGGTAGATGGTTGGGACTTAGAAAACCCCAAGATCGTGTACGAGTTTAACGGGTGCTTATTTCACTGATGTCCATCTGTTACCCTCAACGTGATATAAAAAAACAGTTTTTACAACGTACCATGGAAGACTTTTACCAGGCCACTTGTCAGCGGCGCTTGAAGTTAGAACAGCAATGATACTAAGTGGTGGAAATGTGGGAACACGAGTACGATCACCGTTTGAAAACCGATCCCGAATTTAAACGCATCGTGGAAAGTTGCAAGTTCCTGGACCCACTGAATCCAAGGGACAGTTTATACGGAGGACGGACAAATGCCACCTGTTTGCTGTACCAAGCCTACGAGTAGAAAGGAGAAGAAATCAAATACTTGGACGTGTGTTTGCTGTATCCTTACATGTGCAAATATTGTCACTTTTCCGCAGGGAACCAGCAATTGCGGACGGAACACATCGACCTGGACAACATTCGACAATACCAAGGATTGATTAAGTGCAAAGTCTTACCTCCCAGGAACTTGTACCATCCCGTTGTACCTCACCATTGCCAAGGAAAACTGATGTTTCCATTGTGTAGTACTTGTGCTGAAACGTGCAACCAAGACCGACCTTGTCAGCACACTCAGGAAGAACACTCCTTGACAGGAACGTGGGTCAGCATAGAATTGTTCAAAGCTCTGGACCTGGGATACCAACTGTTAGAAGTGTAAGAAATTTACCACTTTCCCAACACAGAAAAATGCAACAAGGGTGACGAGACTCAGAAAGGCATTTTCGCAGATTACGTGAATGCCATTTTGAAACTGAAACAAGACACCAGTGGCTATCCTTCCTGGTGTCAGACTCCCGAAGACCAAAAGAAATTCATAGCGAAATATTGTGAACAGGATGGTATCACTTTAGACCACGTGGAGAAAAACTAAGGAAGGCGATCGTTTGCCAAAGTGATGTTAAATTGCTTGTGGGGCAAAATGGCACAACGACAATATTTACCCAAGACGGAGTATTTGACAGAACCTTTCCGCTACTTTCAGATGATTCACGACAAAATCATATACATGAAACACGTGGTCGTCGTTCGTGAGGATTTGATCTTAGTCAATTACGAAGATGAACTGGACTTTGTAGAAGCCGACGAATTTGGAAATGTTATCATTGCAGCCTACGTGACAGCCTATTCTCGAAAGCGATGCCACACGTCATCGTGGACACTTTACTGGTTTTCATAGTGGATGACATCATGAAACAATCCGACTACCACCCTACGGATGTCATCCAATACTGAGTAAACTTCTACGGATTTCACCGTACTCTCATCGAAATGAACCTGTGAAAGACGAATATTCGTTCCCTGTGCGTTTGCCTGAATACTGCGACTTTGAAAGTCGATTCCATACCTTCCGAGGAAAATGGCCAAAATATCTGTGTGGACCTACCCCCGAAGAATTAGCTAGAGCTGGATTTATCTACTTGGGCGAAGGGGATAAAGTCAAGTGCTTCAGTTGGGGTGTGTCACTTCACGAGTTGGAGTAGAAAGATTCCGCTTACCTGGAACATGCTCGATGGTCTCCGGATTGTCACTACCTACCTTTAGTGGGACCTAGTCATTAAAGTAGCATACCATGTCGTTTAAGAAACCAGCTTGGCTAAGAGTCAAACGTTGGACAACACCTAGACAATTATTTAAACCCCATTTTAAAAATAATATTCAAAGATTACCAAACGAATTGCAAGAGAAGATCTACAATGAAGTTTGGCAGGGACTTGTCAGAGCAAAATCTCAATGGGTGACTGAGGAACTATTATGTCGAGAAATTCACAGAGGAAATTGACAAAAGTCAACAAACAAGTCAGATTTCTCTGGATTAAGTGTGCGTGCATCCGAATATTCCGCTTTAGACCATTTACATTAGAAGATTTTAATGACATTCTTGACCGTTTCCTGGAATGGCAATGGTCAGAAATTATTCACCACGTCCGTCACTTCCGCTCTTGGAGACCTGTTTGACTGACATGGTCATGGATACTTTACAAGAGAACATCCGTGGCTTGCCTGAGGAGTTGAGAGAACGCATTTACCGAGAGTTCGTCAAAATACAAGTGAAACGTAAAGAACAATTTCATCCGTTACGTCACCGATGTTGGAACCACTGGTACCTAAATGCTATAAGAGGATTGATTGATGTCAAAGCTTTCCATTGGTCAGACATTGATGAGTCACGTGAGCTTCATAAAGTTTTGGATAACACTCCTTCTACTTACAAGGTGATCCTAATACACTGACTTCCAAAGAACGAGTTAAAGGATTACAACAAATCTTTGCAGAAACTATTCTTTTTGGTTCAAGAGGAAACTTCTGTACGACGTGTGGTATGTGAGTTAGTGACTAAACAATATTGGTACGGAACTACAATAAAACCGATGCTGTTCAAAAGGTACACTTATTACATTACACCAAAGAGGGTATAAAAACGGGCAAACCATGCCACAACATTCCTCATTCGTGATACAACAGACTCCGTGGAAGGAAATCAATGACAGTATTCAAATGGTGGAGGATTACCATTGGATTTTACGAGAACTGTGTCCATTGAATTGGGGTGGACGTGTGGTGTGCGTCTTAGTGACTTGCTTTCTGTGATTTCGTTTACCAGCCGAATCCTTGTGGACTCTTTACGAACAGTACATTCCACCCAAAAAGCATGAACGTGGTTCCTTTAAATGTGCACGAGAGACTCATTCTGTTAAAAGCTTTGCGCTTTCATCTTGATACTTATCGACCTCTGTGGGAAAACAAGATTCATCAACTTTTAGGTGCTGAAGATGTGTACGACGATGTATGTGTAGCTTGTGACTTACACCCTCACTGGAAAGATGTACGTGACTGGAAAAGTTGGGGTTTCGAGGCTTGGACAAAAGCAGTGGCAGACTATACCCAAGACTGGTCATCCAGACTTCCAACGTTGAGTGAAAAAAGTAACTTTTAAGCCTGTGTTAGTGACAGTACCAGAAGAAGAACAACCCGTCAACGAGGAAAAACCACTCTCTTCATGGCAGGACTGTTATCGACATTCCCGAAAGACCATTCCGGGAGGACCTCTGTGTGACTGTGCCAAGGAGTGTAGAGACTCTAAGAACATTACACACTGTCCCTAGGACACCACACCTTGATCATACAAAAATGTTGTACAGAGACTTGTTTATATTCCACTATGATCGTTTTCATGTGTCTTTTATTCATGTACTTAACCTTTTGGCTTTTATGTATTTTTGTCTTTCGTGTTGTTCACTTTTAAAGATGGCAATAAACGTGTCCTGAAAAAGGTATAAAAACTCTTCTCTTGTCTGTCTTCGTGTCAAAAGTGGCATTCCCTACACTACTATGGCTACCTCTGCTGTCTCTGCTCCCTCTTCCTCCACTGTCAAGGTCATCGACGAACACTTAGATCGTGCCAGGTGGGAGGCCTTGTATCTTCGCCATTCCTTTAACATGCTCATTGTTGGACCCAGCAGGTCAGGCAAAACCGAATTTGTCAAACGTTTGATCGAACATAAACATCATTTGATCGATCGTCCACCTCAACGCATCGTGTGGTGTTACAAAGAGTGGCAATCGGCGAACAGCCTCTTGCGAGAAAGTCAAGGCGATTCCATCGTCTTTGTGGAAGGCATTCCTGGCGAAGACGACGGAATCGTGTCTGAAGCCCAGTCAAACACATCTGGTCATCTTCGTCGACATGTTAGGAGAAGACGAAGAAGATATTAAGCTGTGGTTTATCCGCAAAGGACATCATCGTAATGCCAGTGTCATTTACATCACCCATAATTTGTTTCAACAAAGTAAAGCCCATCGCACCATCAGTCTCAATGCTCATTACGTGGTGTTGTTTAAAAGCCCTAGAGATAAATCGCAAGTGCAAGTCTTAGCCAAACAGTTAGGGACGCCTTAGCTGACCTATGCGTACGACGATACCACTCAAACCCCACATGCCTATTTACTCGTGGATTTAAAACCCACCACTCCCGATTATTTGCGATTTCGTACATATCTGTTTCATCACTGGTGCCAAGACGGAGGACCAGTCGTGTACACGTCCCCGTTGTCGACTTAACAACAACAACAACCAAAAAAATCTATAAAAACCTCGGTCACTTTGGGTCTGTCTCACACAGCGTCAACAAGACGTCTCTTCAGTTTCATCTTCCCGTCAAACTGATTCGTGCCTTGTACGGCATCAGTCGCGAAAAAAATCCACAAATACGTGTTCGTGACTTAGAAGCTAGGCTCACAGAAGTCTTACGATGGATTAAGGTACAGCACATCAACTACTGTAAGGAATCATTCACATTCCACATCAAAGCAAACGCTTTTATGAGCGAAATAAACTAGCCTTGACGTAACTGGCCGATCCTCGCATCGACACTCAAACCAAAAAGCAAATCATTTTGAAATCTGGAGGTAAATGTCCTCTAGGAGGTGTCATCATTCGCTCCCTCTTAAAATGGGATCCATATGCTCCCAATGTCCTCCTCAAGAAAAAAAGTCACTCCCCGACGTACCCAGAAGAAAACGAAAAAGAGCAACGGTGTCAAGACGAGGTCACAGCCTCAGAAAAAGAAAAAGAAAAGCCCACAGAAAACAGCTTCTACCCGAAATAGAGGCACTTCCTCCAGGACTCAACCTTACATTCGCAAACCACGACCTGCAGCATCCGTGACCGAGTCTCCAGTACCCTCAGGTTCTTCCACTTCTCCGTTGCTGGTGATGCCTGCCAAACCCGATCTGACACGTGTCTTTCCTAATTCAATGAAAAAATTAGAAACCCGCGTCACACCCTCTTTCTCTTTAGCGGCAGTGGTCGCTGCTCACAAAGTACCTGCCCCCAAAATCAAAGTCTAAGAGAGATCGGGCATGTTAAAGAGTTTACTGGATTTATCCAAGCAAGAGCTATCCCGATTGAGTCCGTTGCGATCCCCTCCACAACGCGTGATGCCTGCCATGAAAATGATACAAGCCGACAATCAGTGGCGTCGCATTCCAGTATAAAAACGACCTGAGCTAAACGATGGGGATAAGTGTTTTTCTGCTCCTGAACGCCCAAAGATGTCCCCTCAAAGAAGTGCACACCGTCACCATCGTCGTTCTCCTGTCCAAAAAGAAAAAGGAAAACGAAAAGGACAATCACTTCATCCGAAAGAACACTTCGCCAAACATCGACGTCACCCCCAGAAAAGACACACTCATCCAAAGAAAAAGAGATGCCACCAAAAGGGAGGATTCTTCTTTCTAATCGATAAGTTAGTAAATGATTTCGCCAAAAAGATAGATGACAAGCTCAAAACAAACGGATAAAAGACCGTGTGCCACGTCATCGACGTCAGAATATTTTTTGTGTGTGCCTTGGAACCAACCAACCAACAAACAAAGATGTCACCCCCAAGAGACATCCTTCTTCTACCGCCAAAGGAAAGAAAAGCAAAGGGCTAAATCCTCGTTTAGTCAAACACTGAGACATGAAGTCCGTCCTGTCCAACGCTTCTCCACCCATGCGAAAAAAACTCATTCAAACCACCTCCAAAGAAGTCATCGATACCGAGAGCAAATATTGTCTGAATGTCTTGAAAGGAACAATACCTTTGTTTAAACATCATAAAGAATGCTTAGCCAAACATCGACAAGTTCTTCGCCAAATGGTCCAAAAGAAAAATATATTCGGAAGAGTTTTACCCGCCATAGCTCCAAGATAAATGGGTCAATAAGATAAAATGGACCTCTGGAGTTAAAAGATTTCAGACGTGACCATTGAAATATGATGGAAGGACGAAAACTGGCTTTAGTGCCTTACAAACGATGGATGGAATACCATCGTTGTCAAGAACAACGAACCCTGCATTTACCTCCCAATCCTCATTTGACCGAGATGTCCCAGTTACAACACGAATTGCAATCGTTGATAGATCGCAGCGATTTGTCAGAAACGGAAAAATCGCAAAGGTACAGTCAACTGTTGCAACGTCTGCAACTCTTTCACCAAAAAGCTTTAGACGAAACACCTCTACCAGCTCTGAAAGATTTTAAGACCCTGATCAAAAGTCCACCACCACCACCCTCCCAGCCCCAGCGGTCAAGACAGATACAGCCCCACGGATGCCTGAGGAAGGAGAGGTACGAGACGTGTTTCAAACACCGTCAGCAGCTCCATGCCTAGTAAGATTAAAGCCTCCTTGTTGACCCCTTCACCTACACCCCAACGAAAAGAACTTAAAGCATGGGCTAAAAAGCTGATGTCCAATCCTCCTTCGACAGAAGTCAAAAAGAAAGAAGGGAAACCAGAAGTGAAAAAAGAAAAGGATACCAAAACCATCTCATTACTGCCACCACCACCACCACCACCACTACCTTCGACTTCTACTCCCGCGGCACATAGGACACGTAAAGCCGTTTCTAAACCACCCCCTCGTCCCATTCAGAGTAGCATCAGTGAAGAGATGATCACTTATTAAAAAGATGGAGAAGGTGTTAGCAAGCATTTACTATGATCCAGCCTATCGTGCAGGTTACGGAGGAGTTCAGAAATTGTATCGTGCTGCCAAAACTCGACTGAAAAGTGTCCGTTTACCTCAGGTGCAACGATGGTTACAAGAACAAGCCACGTACACCTTACACAAACCCATTCGACGAAAATTTTCCAGAAGTCGCACCGAGTGGAGGGCATCGATCATCAATGGCAAGCCGGTTTAGCCGATGTCTCTCATTTGGGACGCTACAATGCTGTCTACAAATATTTGTTTTGTGTCATCGACGTCTTTTCCAAATTTGCTTGGATCGTGCCATTGACTTCCAAATCGAGCAGTGAGTTAGTGTGAGCCCTCCAAAAGCGGTCGTCACCCTCTTCGATGGCAAACCGACAAAGGCACTAAAGTTCTGAACCAAGCTTTCCAAAAAGAATTAAACGTGACATACATTTATTCACCACTGAGAATCCCGAAACCAAAGCCGGCATCGTGGAACGTTGAAAGAACGCATGTGGAAATATTTTACGCATCAACACACTCTCAAGTACATCGACGTCTTACAGCACATAGTCCAAGCGTACAACCAATCGTACCATCGGAGAATCCGACGTGCCCCGCAAGAAGTGACCCCCGACAACAAAGTGATCGTCTTCGAGAGCCTGTTTGGTACGTCCCAGACGGTGACTGTCCCCAAGAAAGATGAAGTGTTGTCAGCAGGAGATTGGGAGCGCATTGGCGAAACCAAACGCACTTTCGACAAAGATTACTTATTCAACTGGACCACCGAATTGTTTCATGTCACTGACCGAGTTCGTGGCCGTCATCCTACCGTCTATGAATTGGAAGACATGAACGGTGAAGTGTTAAAAGGAACGTTTAATTTGCCCGAGTCACAACGCGTGACCAAAAATGAAGACGACGTGTACGAGATCGAAAGCATTTTCGATCGAAGAACTCGTAAAGTGGGAGAACGTCGTGTCAAAGAAGTCAAAGTACAATAGAAAGGATATCCGCCGAGTTTTGATTCTTGGATCGACGCTTCGCAACTCATCGACTATAAAAAGAAGTGACCATCATGCCCTTCAACACAGCCTCAACCTCTACAGTATCCACTCCTTCCCCCAGTTCTTCTCTCCAAGATCTACAAAAGCAACCCTTTTGGGTTTCGTGTGGAGAACGTGTGCCTAAAACGCAAATCGTCTTTTTCTGCCATATCCTTGTGGTGTATTGTGTCATCGGTGCTGCCATTGCCAATTTGAATTTGCAACAAGGAGACAAACAATTGTGGACCATTTTACTCAGCAGATGCATCGGTTACCTTCTTCCCAATCATTACCTGAAACACTCCTCTAACGGAAACAACAACGGGAGTCTTGCGTCCGACGTCAGTCACCCTTTCAACAGTCACCATAACAATCCTCTTTTAGACACTCCTCTGACTTCCAGTGACCCCTCGGACACTAGAACTCTGGAATTATGAATAACCAATTTTACTTAACGTTACCCAGTGTTAGTTCCATGGAGGTGTTTCTCCGCAATACTTTGTGCTGTTTCACGGTCAAATTACCTCAGGCCATCCAATTGCATCACGTGCCCATTGGGAAGTGGCTTTCGTGGAAATGATTCACCCTACACAAATCCTAAATATTCTTCCAAATCAAAACACTTTTAAGGTGAAAGTTCATGACGAGCAAGTGCAACAAAACTTGGATGAACTGCAGGTGACTCTATGAAAACACATGACCCCAAAACTAAACGGTTTACCTATCTGTTCGATCTTTCCTGCAGGCTATTATTTTAGCGGTCAACATTTGGTGAACGCGATTGCTACCAAATTCAATGCCGTGTTTGGCAAAGCCTTGGAGAAAACCAGAAAAAGTATCACTCTCGAGTACCATAAAATACCTCGTTGCCTACTGAACAAATTTTCAGAGAAAAAGCATTGGCCATTATATTTTGTCCTGAATTGTGTGACATTTTGGGTGGAGACCTCAAGTTGATCAAGATTAAAAACGAAATACCAGCGGTTACCGGCAATTTGGATTTTGCGAAATATTTTCGATTTCATGTAGAAATGAACCAAGGACTGAATTTGATCTTTGTGTACTCCGATGTGGTGGAGTACAACTTGGTGGGACACACTTCCGTACCATTACTGCGTGTCATTCCTTTCAAAGTGGATTCTGCCAGGAACGCTGACGCGGAAGGTGGAAACACCTAACACGTTCACCGCGAATTTCTACATCCTCACCACTTACCCGTCAGTAAGTCGTATTTCGACACTGTCAACATTACTATAAAAGGAGATCTGGGACAAAATATTCCATTCACCAAAGGGAAAGTCACAGTGAAACTCCATTTTCGAAAACGATTACTCTAACCCCTTGTAAGTCATGTATCCTGTGTACCAAGGAGTCACTCGACAGGGAGGATATGGTTTAGGAGATATGCTAAAATCGACCTTTCGTTCGGTGGCCCCGTTTTGAAACCGATGCTGACAGGGCGATTGCACGCCTTGAAAGATGCCGCTTTAACGCAAGGCAAAGAATTTCTCCAAAACGTCATCATTGACAAACAAAACCCAAAAGAAGCTTTCTTGAGAGCAGGCAAAAATGTCTTGCTTCAAACGGGCAAAGACATTTTGGGCCGACGAGAAACTCCTATAAATACCCCGGACGCTGCCGGGTCAGGCATTCCTGCTTCCCTGAGGCCACAACAAGGATAAGACAGAAAGAGACGACGAAGACACCCTTTCAGAGGACTTCACACCCCCAGAGCTAGAAAGGCTAAGAAAAGAAGACCCGTCCGAGACTTAGACATTTTTGATTATTAATCACACCCACAGAGAAAGAAAGAAAACGATGCACCGAGAGTCTTGCGCCTGTTTGCCATGCTACCCACCATGATGACGATGCAAGAGTCCCAATGGGTAGAATTTCGTCCCGTCTCCTCTTTGACGGATTCAGTTCCCATCGAGTTTGAAATCAAAGGACAACCCGAAGATTACATCGATCTGAATAGCAATTTCCTGTACCTGAAACGGAAAGTAATCATAACGGACAACACCAATCCGGGAGCCGATGCCAGAGTAGCTCCCGTCAACAATTTCATGTATTCCTTGTTCAGCGAAGTGGATTTGTACTTGAGCAATAAACTGGTCAGCAGTAGCTTGGATACTTACCTTTACCGAGCGTACATGGAAAATCTCTTGACGTACGGAAAAGAGGCAAGAACACTCATCTGGATGCTTGCGTGGTTTGGAAACCTGACACCGCAGATGTGGACAAGTTTAACGACACAGCCCTGACAGCAGATGACGATCCTCACAATGTGGGCTTTAACGACCGTCGAAAGAAAATCCTGCAAGGACGTTGTTTAGAACCGATGGATCGTTTGCATTTGGACATGTGGTTGCAAGACAAGTATTTGCTCAACGGAGTGGATATCCGCCTGAGACTGAATCGCAGCAGTGTCGCTTTCCATTTGATAGATCATGCCAAGGAGTACAAAACCATCATCCAAGAAGCCAGACTTTACGTACACCGCGTAGAAGTGTTACCTAAAGTGGGAAACGACATCAGTCACACATTGAGCAGATCGACCGCCAAGTGAAAACTTTCACCATTGCTGCTGGACTCCTATCCAAGATCGAAGATCATCTGTTCCAAGGACAGTTACCCAAACGTTTCATCGTTGGTATCGTCAGCAATGCAGCCCTCAACGGAGCCCACGATCAAAATCCTTTCCAGTTTAAGCACTACAGAGTGTCCAAGATCGAAGTCAGTCGCGATGGCAAGACCTTGTGTACCAGACCCTTCGAACCTAACTTTGCCCAGAAGAATTACTTGAGATCGTACTTGTCCCTGTACGAAGCTACCTGTCAACTAGGAACCAACACCAGTCACGGCATTTCGTACGAAGATTATTTAGGAGATTACACTTTGTGGGCCTTTGATTTCACTCCAGACCAAGGCAGCGACGAGAGACATTTCCACCCTATAAAATATGGTCAACTGCGTGTGGAACTTCAGTTTGCAGAAGCTCTCGCCGAGACGGTCAACGTCACCGTGTATGCCGAATTCGATAATACCATAGAAATCAACAGTTTGAGAGAAGTCATTCTAGACTATTAGAAACTATGCAAGACTCTTATCCCTCTTTGAACAGTGGAGAATCTTTGTAAATGGAATGGGAGGATACCGTGAAAGCAGAACCCCATGACAAAGACAAAGAGGACATAGTGGTCACGTCCAGATGGCCAGAACAAGAGCAACATTTAGTGTCCTGTTTTTCCAAACACCTGGCGGAAAAAATTACGGAATTGACCAAGAAAGATTATTATGGATGTCAAAACGACCACCCCAGTCAAATTCAACACGATAAATGTCTGATGATGAAACAAGAAGAAAAATTGGACTTGTATCTAGACGACGCTTGGAGTCTCAT
Source organism: Megalonaias nervosa (assembly GCA_016617855.1). Classification (NCBI taxonomy): domain Eukaryota; kingdom Metazoa; phylum Mollusca; class Bivalvia; order Unionida; family Unionidae; genus Megalonaias; species Megalonaias nervosa. The sequence continues at coordinate 16,962 of JAECUM010014762.1, forward strand.
CTCGGAAGAAGCAGTGTTGCATGAGTGTTATAAAGGCTTACGTGACCATTCCTACCCTCCACTGAATACTCTGGAGACTGCCTCGCTTTATATGATTCAAACGCGGACAAGATGGAAGACATCCTAGCGCAAACAAATCAACTAAAGCTGAGTTAAACGAGGACTCGCCGGTCACTTTTAAGGACCCGAATAACACATACGAAGTCGAATTACTCGACGATACAATCCCCATGGAATACCATAGCCAACTTGCTGAAACACATCCTAAGATCAAAACTCACTCCCCTGCTAGCTTACACTTAATTCCACAGTTAGAACCAAGCGTGGACTCACCAGTCACTTTCAAAGACCCAAATAAATCATATGAACAAGAAATCCTTGGCGACACATTACCCATGGATCGCGAAGAAACTATAAACCAGCAACTTTTCACCCCGCTAGGACTAACACCCACCAAAAAACCAATTTCCGTCCAGATTACTCCACAAATCAATCACAAAACAAACTTAACATAATCCCAACAAAATTCAACACAACACATTAACCCAACACGGATACAACAAAATAAACAAGAAACAAACAACACCTCAAAAATCCCCAATAACCCAAAATCAACAGCAAATAAGAAAGGAAACACGCTAAGAAATACTAATCAAGCAAATAAAGTGAAACAAAATAAACCAAGCAACCAAAATGAACAAAAAGCAAACCTCCATTACAGCCAAACCTCAGGCCCTTCCAATGCCTCAGTAAACACCACAGATAAAAACTCCTTCAAGAAAAAGAAAACTAAGGAAAACAACACAACAAGCAGGAACATACCCACAGAACTCAAAGAATACGAAGGGAAAAACAAACTATCAATGAAACCAAAACACTCAATAACCAAAAACGACAGCCAAAAAGTAAATCAGGAACCCCCAACAATCAAAACAACCACCACCAAATCAAAACCAAATTCCACTCACTGGAACACACCTTATACATAAGCAGTAACTCAAGTCAACTGCTTAACTTAAGCATCAACATCATTACAGGAGCACTCCTTAAAATTCACCAAGGTCATTTCACTTTGATCCGACCTAACACCAGATATATAATTGTCCAATGTAGCACACTAAACCAAGTAGCAAAATATATGCCACATAAAAGTCAAAGTAGAAAGGCATAACTCAATCAAAAAGGTTCAATACAAAACAAGCAACCCTCCCGCTCAAGACACAAATAAAGCTACAACAAAACAAGTAAGAGAAGCCACAACCGAAAACTCAAAAGGCACTACTATTACAACTACTCCCCAGCCTACTTCATTCAAATCAGTACTAAAACAGGGCTTAACAGAAGAATGGATATAAATATGATAACCAAAAAACTGATAGAAAATGGGACCAACATAGACAAAGCCTATAAAATCAAAAACCACAAAAAGATTGAAACAAACGTAGTGATTCTAGAATCCAAAACACCCCTACAACCGCTGGTAAGACTAGGCCCTTATGGAAAACACTACCGGCTAAAACAAAAATTCATTAACAAAAACAGATTTTGCAGTAACTGCCAACATTGGGGCCATTATGCGCATAAATGTCGCTACCCCACAAAATGTCAGCACTGCGGGGGACAACATAAGTAGAAATGTAATAGAACAGCCGCCAAATGTGCTAACTGCCAAGGACAACACCTACCAAGATCAACGGAATGTCAATACACCATTAAAGAAAAACAAACAATAGAAATAATGAACATAAAACAACTCCTATACCATGTAGCCAAGAAAATTACAAAGACAACCAAAAACACCAATGCCACACCCAACTCAGTAATCCCCAAAAAACAAAATTCTAGAAATAAGGAAATAAACTCAGACTGCAAATTGGATCTGACCCCAAATAAAATAAATAAAAAACACAGAAAGCAAACAGCAGCCCCCAAAACAGGAAAACCCAAACTAACGTCAAAAAACCAGAAACTAAGGAAACGAAAAATCACGACCAATGCATCACTAACAATGCAGAAAAGTTCAGCCCACCTGTAGATAATACAATAATATCTCCCACGCTGCCAATGATACAAGAACTAGTGAGATCATAAATATAACAAACGAAAAACAGCAAATAATATGGAACTTACTCTATTCAATAAACCAGACAATTTAAAAACATCTCCGACCCCAAAAATCTAGTGTTTAAAAACGTAATATGAGCATATAATATATAAACGACCAACAAAAACATGGATGATACAAAAAAGCGAAATTTAATTATATGGCAATGGAACTGTAAGGGAATCAGAAGCAACCTCCCCGAACTCAAACATAAAAAAAAAGAATAAGTTCCAAAACCTGACATCATTTGCATACAAGAGACACATCTCCCGCAAAAACCCAAATCACCTACCCACGATTCCAGGCCACTCACCTGGCTTTTTTAAAAATCGAACTAACGGGAAAACGAGTGGGGGCCTCGCAATATCCGTGAAAGAAACTCTACCAAACACTGCCAATATTACAATTCTAACCATACCAGGTAGCAGCGAGACCTTCGAGCTCCAATCGATTACAGTCAACACGGGAGCAAAAGACATTCAAATAATAAACATATACGACCCAGGAGGGAGTGAGAACCCCATAAATTTAACTACATGCCAACAGCTCACTCAACATAATACTAAAGACACTGTTATCTGCGGGGACTTTAATGCTCACAATGAGCTGGGGGGGGGGGAGGGAATGGAAGAGATATAAGAGGTAAACTGATTGAAACATGGACAACAGAATCCAATATGACCATACTTAACGATGGGTCAAAAACAAGAATAAACCAAGAAAACGGTTCACTCTCTGCCATTGACCTCACCATATGCTCGCCCGAGCTTGCACAGATGATTGATTGGAGGGTGGATCAAGCTAATACACTCGGCAGTGACCACTTCCCAATCATCATCACCCTGCAGATAGCAGTACAGTTAAACCCCATCACTAAGCAACCCAGGTGGAGGTATGACAAAGCTGATTGGCAAGTATTCACAGACATCTTAACTATGGTGAATAACAAAACTATTAGAAAACCAAGCTGTAAACAAATACTACGCTGACATCATTTCCACCATACAAGAAGCAGCAGATAACAGCATTCCAAAATCAGTTGGGACCCAAATTAAACAAACAGTCCCATGGTGGAACGATAAATGTAAACTACCCCATAGGGAGAAAAAGAAAGCTCTAAACAGATTTAAGCATACAGGTAACTCCCTAGACTTCATTAACTGCAAGAATCAAGAAAAGCAACTCAAACAAATAATTAAAGGAGCAAAAGAAAAAACTTGACAAACTTTTTGCTCAAAACTAAACATCAAAACCAACTCAAAGCAAGTATGGGATAAAACTAAATCCATTAGGGGAAAAAGAGTAAATAATACCCTTAAAATCACCCGGGCTAATACCAACCAAGAAAAAGCAGACAAGCTGGCAAGTCACTTCACTGACATGAACAGCAATAAAAACCATACTGTAAAATTCCAACAACATAGGGCAAAAGTAGAAACACAATTCTAACACCTGTTCAAAGATCTAGGTTCAAAATCATCAAACTTAAACAGCGACATCACGCTACATGAATGGGAAACAGCATTAAAATAAAAAAAGAAACATCACCGGGAGAAGATCAAATTGGCTATAAAATACATAAAAACCTCCCAGAAAACATAACAAAAGCTATACTTAAACTATTGAATATGATCTGGTCCAACGGAAAAATACCAAATAAATGGAAACAAGCCATTGTAATCCCGGTCCCCAAACCTGGTAAAGACCCGAATAACATTAACTCATATAGATCTCCCTTACGAACAACATCTGTAAAATCATGGAAACAATTATCACCAAACGATTAAAATACCATCTGGAAAGTAATAAACTATTCTCTGAAAGACTTACAAAAATGGTACTTACAGCTGCTTCGCTTGGCGCTCAGCATTAAGAGGCTAGTGTTAGGACTGGTCGGCCTGGTGTCAGGATAATGTGACTAGGTGGAACATCATGCTACATGTCTGCGGCATGATGCTCCAGTGCTGGACATCACTATAATCTGCCACATTGCAGACATCGTAGCGATATGACTGAAAAATTGTTAAAGCTACGTTAAAAATCCAAATCACACACACACACACACACACACACACACACACACATGAAAAAACTGTAGCAATAATATTACACCCAAAACTAAACAACAATCTAAAATACCCAACGCTGTGCATACAAAACAACCCCATCAAATATGTTAAGATAGTTAGATTCCTGGGTATGTACTTTGATGAACATCTAAGTTGAAGCCAACATATAAAAAACCTTATAAATAACTGTAATAAAGACCTAAACTTAAAGAGAAATCTTAAAGGAACAACATGGGCATCCAATCAAGAAACATTAATAGCTTTGTACAGAGCCCTCATAAGGTCAAAACTGGATTACGGATGTCAGGTATATAACTCAGCCAACCACAATCTACTTAAAAACCTGGATTCAATCCAAAGAAAAGCTCTAACCGTCTGCACAGGCACCCTCCCATCAACATCGCTTGACGAACTTCAAATACTAACAGGAAAGCTACCACTGCAACTAAGACGACATGAGCTCACATTAAGATATGCAGTACGGGTAACTATTCACCCAAACTCACACCCAACCAGAATAGCAATTGAAAAGTGCAAGAAACAGCTTAGCCGAAAACTAGTCCCTAACATCCCAGAAGGGAAACTTATTCATGAACTTGGAAAACAACTACCAATCCATGACTATCAAGCCGAACAACTAGAATACCCTGATCAGGCCCCCTGGATAACTCCTAAACCGGACATTAACACCAAAGCAACCAAATACGGGAATAAACTTGACTAAGAACACCAACTTAAAACATCTATAACAATGGATATACTTGACTCCTACTCCAGTTTTGTAAAAATCTACACCGATGGGTCAAAAACATCAGAGCCACCCAGGACAGCAACGGCCGCAGTAATTCCAGAACGTAATATTTAAATTGGAGCCAGGCTACCAGATTACTGCTCCATATATGCAGCAGAATTCTCGGCCATTGTGGAAGCTCTGAAATGGGTTAAAATCAATAACATTAAAAACAATCTGTAATAATAAAGTGACTCGCTTAGTGTCATCACATTCATAAAATCTAACAACAACAAATCAAGAGAAAATTTTCTAATAAAAGCCTACGTACTACTAAATGAACTTAACAACAACAAACAGTTCGCATAATTCATGTGGATTTCATCCCACATAGGTATCTTAGGAAATGAAACAGCTGACTTGACAGCCAAACTAAGATTAGAAGACCCTAGTTCCACTCCTATAAAATACAGCGTAAATAAAATACAATAAAATACAAATAAAATACAGCGCAAAACAAAATTGGATCCCCAAGTACATACTTAGAATTTTTAGGAAAAGAAAATCCAAACATCATCACTATTTACCATAATATCATAAAATTTATCAATGAAGTAGGGCTCGCAAATAAAATCTAAAATCTCAAAATCCATAAACAAAGTTAAAATAAATAATAGGAATTAGCCAACCCGCTGTGGGCGGATGTCTTTGAAATGTCGGCTTGAGACCTGATTATTCAGCAAAGATATCTGTCACACGCAGGGCCGTCACCACCCCACCCAAAAATCCAACATAAACGATCATTAACAAGTACCTAAAGCCATTCCATTTTATCCTCTACATAAAACGTCCTCCACAAATTAACAATCATTCATCTTTGTTCTTAGAAAAAAAAATTTTAAATTCTCTTTCCTTTTTTACTCCCTCCATCTTTACTCAAGCTAACCCTATCTAATACACCTGTTAATCCTAACAAACATACCCTACTCAACCAAAGATGACAGTCATTCCAATATGAGTTCATAGTGACCCCAAACCTAGTCATTATAAGGTGATCCGAACACCAGGACCATCAGGGCCTGCCACACCAAGCGGCAACGTAAACCTAAATTACAAACAACACTAGGGCCCCAAATAGACACACATAAGGTGGTCAAAACCCTATGACCATCAGGCCCCGCCGCACAAGGCGGCAAATAACCACTTTACGTATATATTCGGTCCCAATATCACAGGTTAGCTACCAACAAGACCGATAGGCCCCATAAATGATAAAGTATGTTATACCAGACCCTAAAAAAAAAACAGCTGATATAAGATGGTTTAAGCCCTGGACCATCAGTGCCAGTCACACAAGGTGACAAATAATAAAATAAATAACATACAAATGGCTGTCGTCTGAGGTACCTGCTTAATGCTAACTATTAAAAACAGCACAGAGTATATTCCAAATTTCAGACGTTTTGAAGACCTTTTCGGCCAAATCCATAATTAAATTATCCAAATTCAAAGCACGTGTAAGACACAAAATTTAGGCCAGCACCCTGGAGTCAACGAGTGCCTTCCGGTGGATCTACCCCTGCTTCCTGCCCTTCTTCCTCCCTTGCCTCGACCGGACATCAAATTAACAGCGTGCAATGCACGCATAAATATCATACCTAAAACACTTGAGTGCGTGCTGTAACTACTCCCACTCATTACTCAGTTTGGTAGAAGCAAACTCCAAACATGAGTGCGTGTTGGGTTCATTTCCCACTCGTGATAGCCTCACATTCAGGTAGCTTAGAATCCATAGTTCTGCGACCTGACGGCTAAATTTAACAGCACTCCTTGAGTGCATAAACGCCTGGGGGATGTGGCTCTAATTCCTTTCCCCAGGAATAATTTATCATCCTGCTATGCAGGAATAAACCAGTGGCACATGTACAATAGTACGAACACCACTTAAATTCAATATCATCATCATCATCATCATCATCATCATCATCATCAGTCTGGCCATCCATTGTTAATTCGTCAACCTACGAAGATGCCTTCAAGACTAGCCAAGCTGAACGAAGCTTATGTGAATTTACACCGTGTCAGGCAAAACCTGATAACGAAGCTTGAAGAGACAGAGAATGTCAGGATGTTGAAAGTGACCGAGGACCTGATAGAAGAAATCTTCAGAGAAGAAATCAAGAAAGAGCAAGAAGAATTGACAGAGAAGTACAGACTTCAGAAGCAGCAGAGAGAACTGCAACAACAACAGCAGCAGCAACAACAGCAGCAGGAACCAGACAGAGGTTTTGTAGACTGCCGAGTAGACACCAAGGAGTTCTCCTTCTCTTTCCGCAGATGCAGACCGTATCCTGTAGGAAAGCCTGCCGCCAGACGGGGACGCAATCTTAGACAATAAAAGATTGCCATCACTCCCCGTCAACAAAAACGGCCCTTTTCAGGGCTACCTCAATACTCTAGAAAAGACATACTAATTTAATTGCCAAAAACAATTGGGTGTTTTTATGTTAAAAATTGAAGTGTGTCTATAAACACTTCGTTTCTTTTCTCAGTAAAAATCTACACTTCGTTTCTCTGTCTTGTCAGATAGTGTATGTCTGTGTTTGTAAGTAAACAAAAGTCAGCGTGAGTGTTTCTTTTAGGTCCGCGCGTTCCATGGGATGGTAATGGTGGTATTGTAAGTTTTGGTGACAGGGTATGTTTTACTTCATGTCCGTGCTCCAGGGATATAAAGCGGAGCGATCGTCAGTCTGGCTACCTATCGTTGACTAGTCAACATGAGTAACAGAACTGCCAAGCTTCTAGACCTCCAAATGCACCTGGAATGTGCCAGGTGTATTTTAGATGAGTTGGCTATGGAGGCCATAGCGGAAAGTGCCAGGCTTGAAGAGGAGGAAGAGGAAAAAAAAGAAGAAAGAAGAAGTGGAAAAGAAGAGAGGAATCCTGAATCACCTCATACTGAGACCTGTGTGTGAGGTGAAGCCAATGTTCAGTACACCTCCACAACCCTTAGCAGCACCACCACAACGTCAGCCACAGCCACAAGTACTAGTGCCAGTAGAACCGCAGAGACCCCATTATCATCCCCGGCTACAAAATAGAAGACGACAGAGAGAAGTTTTCACCATCCCTGAAAGTGAAGACTGGGAGAGTGAAGCCAGTCAACCTCCCTCTGAGCTACCAGCCACAACCTTAAATTGGGAGCAGGACTGGAGCAGACATTGCGTGTGTGGGGCCAGACCTGGGACGTGCCAACATTAACTAGGTGCATTTGGAGTTAGAAAAAACAGCCCTTCTCAGAGCTAACCAGATCTCTAGAAAAGAGAGGCTATTCAAGTTGCCAGTTTGTGCGAAAGTGGAGTAGTGTAATTATAAACACTCACTCCTTTACTGGTATGTGTGTATGTGTGTATGTTTGAATGCGTTCGCGTACGTTTGTGTGGATAGTAAAGTGTGTGTTTATATGCGTTCTGAGTACGTTAGTGTGGATAGTAGAGTGTGTGTTTTTTCTTCTCTTCCCGTCTGTGTGGATAGTAGAATGCGTGTTTGTGTGTGCGTACGTTTGTATGGATAGTAGATATGGTGTGTTTTTCTTCTTATCCCGTCTGTGTGGATAGTAGAGTGTGTGTTTGTGTGCGTTCGCGTACGTTTGTGTGGATAGTAGAGTGTGTGTTTATATGCGTTCGCGTACGTTTGTGCGGATAGTAGACTGTGCGTTTTATGCGTTCGCTTACGTTTGTGTGGATAGTTGAGTGTGTGTTTGATTCGTTCGCGTACGTTTGTGTGGATAGTTGAATGTGTGTTTTTTTCTTCTCTTCCCGTCTGTGTGGATAACAGAATGTGTGTTTGTGTGCGTTCGCGTACGTTTGTGTAGATAGCAGAGTGTGTGTTTGTTTCTTTCTTCTCTTCCCTTCTGTGTGGATAGTATATAATATGTGAAGTGAGTGTAAGTGATGTTTTCCTTCACGTCCGTGCTTGAGATATATAAAGTGCAACGTTCGTCATTCGCGCCATTCTACACAGAATACAAAATGGCTAGTAACATGAAGAGGATGATGAGATTGCAGGACGTAGTAGATACACTAGGTATGGTGGATCAAATTCTGGTAGCAATGCAGTTTAGGTCTTATAGCCCGCACAGATTGGCTATGAAAATCAACAATTTGAAGAAAGGGAAGGAGATCTTAAATGAGATGATTAGAATAGAAAAGGATGATATAGAAGACAAACAGAGGATGAGAGAATGGAATGAAAAAATTGAAAAAGAAGAGGAGAATGGAAAATGGAAGAAACAGGAAGGGAAGGAGGAGAAGGAAAAACAGGAGGAGGAAAAGAATGAGAAAAAAAGAGTGTAGGACAGAAAATAAGAAGTTGGTGGAGGAAAAGAAGAACTTAGAAGACAAAGAAGAAGAAGAAATGCAAAGGCCCTTTTCAGGGTCACTTCATTGCCTCGAAAAGATTCTTTCTTGCCTAAATTTTTTTTAGTCCATTATATATTTCAGGTATGACAGATTGATGTTCATCAATCTATGGTTGTGTTATATATGTCTATGTCTCTAACCATGTTTCTATGTCTATGTCTCTATTGTATTTGTCTCTACCTAGGTTGCCGCGCGTGTTCAGGTCAGCCACTTGCAACATTGTTACCAGTACCGTGACGTCACCCTACCTGTTCCATTCCTATTGTCCCTATACAAAACCAAACTCTCCTTTGACGCTATAGTGGCCCAGAGAGGTCTTGTAATGCTAATTCCCACTGACGCTATAAATTTTGACGCCAAAGTGGCGGGGGGGGGAGGGGTCTTGTAATGTATTTCCATTGACGCCAAAGTGGCCCCATTCACTACTTATGTGTTTTAAAATTCCCTACCCTTTCTTTTTAAAAAATAAGAGATTGCTGGATTGTATATGTGGTGTGTTTGGACAGTAGTCAAAAGCAGGCGTTGGACAGTATGGCTGTGTGTTTGAATAGTAGATGGGATTTGTTGCATTCTAGATAAATGTAATGTTGTTTGTTATTGAAGAATAACTGCATAAGGCGTTCTATGCTATTTATTAAATACAAGACATCAGTACAGCTAGGAAGGGGAGTAAAGACTGCCCTGAAAGTATTTTTCCCATGGATCTTAAACCCTTGTGAACATCGAACATAAACCAGCTGTTGGTGTGTATCAGTTCCAATCCAGTGTGGAATATCTGATTACTTTTACTGTCAAGTGATATTTCAAAGCTAATTAGATTAAGGCTTACACTACATATCCCCTCCTGAGAAAGTTAACATTAAAAACGAAACGTGACCTGATGACCGCATTTATAAACAAGCTACATCAGCTTCATTTTTACAAGTCCAGTCTCTCAGGTGGTTCTGACAATCTTCCCAAGCGTGTGAAATATCCGTTTTGACTGGTGGGCTCTGCTTTGCTTTCATCTGAGTCAGTCAAAGAATCAGGGTTTGAAACAGTCACTCTCAGAGGCTCCGATAATGTAGTAGGCATTCGAATTAAATTTATCCTATTAAGCCGTACCTCTCCATCGTCAGTTACTACCAAGTATAAACGAGGTGTAGATGCCTCATATTTAACAAGAAAAGAGTGAAGACAACAAGCTTTGTAAAATTTAATAAATAATTTATTTTCCTAGAAAACCAAGGTAAAAATGGGAAAAAGAACTTACGGCTTTACGAATCAAATCCAAAAATAACCCAGGAATTAAAAAATAGAAGTCCTATTATTAAAAAGTCATAAATGAATCTGAGTTCGAGTCCCGATAAAATCCCAAGATAGAAGGCGATGACGTAAGCAATAGTCAGCGTTGTACTGATGTATCAACAGTTTCTTTGTTGAATCACAGAAAATAATATTCCAGTTTTGAATTCCGAATAAATTTCAATGAATGTCTTTGTCCAAGAATTCTGTATGAGTACTTATATATTTTCCAGGGAAAAGAATCACTAATTCCATAAAATAAAATTTCAACTCAAACTGGTCACAACAAAACACCCTTAAGTGTCAAAGATTTAGAGCCCTACTGGCTAAATCGTATGAAGAAAACAGGTATACACTAAGTTAAGACACAAAACAGATTCCCGTATGAAGGTCACGTGGTCATCCGTCCAGAAGGAATAGAAATTTGTTACATGATAATCATCATGTACTCTAGGTATGGAACTGATTCCACTGAATGAATCTTACTCTTACTAAGAATATAAAAAAAAAATTTAAAAAGTTGTTTACTAGAAACCTTACTAGTTCTGAATCAAGGTCAGCAACTAAATGTTTCCAGTACTGGTTATTTATCAGTAAAATAAAAACATCAAGTCAAACAGAAATGAATTGAATTTCTAAAAAAAAAAATTATCAAATCCAGCAGACAAAGTTATCATTATAATAACATGTAATGGAATAAAAAAAAATTAAAACAAACAAACAAATAATTAAATTACATATACATAACACAATACCTGAAGAAAAATGATCTTTAATCCATACTTTCTTCCCTACCTGAAGTTTTTTCATATTTCTGGCGCGATGTCGACGATCATAATTTCTCTTTTGAGTTTGCTTTTGATAGTTTTCCGATTTCTTCAGTTTCATTAAATCTGGCCATTTTAGCTGTAAGTTTTTGGGTGCCATTCGCAAAGTCGTTTATAATTTTCTTCTCATCAGTAATTCGGCAGGACTGTATCCATTCGGTAATAGTGTTGCGCGATTTGTCAAAAGAGCTATGTAAGGATCGTTTGCCTTTTTAAGCATTCTTTTACTTGTTTGAACAGTTCCTTCGGCGAGACCATTGCTCTGTGGATATTTTGGACTACTTGTAATATGCCTGAATCCTTAATATTTCGCAAATTCTTTGAGTATTGCGGATGTGTAACAGCAGCAGAGAGGGTGAACAGACCATTTTGCTTGAGACATTATTTATGAAAAAATAAGCCTTTCTACGAAAAGGAAATCTTAAGATCAGTAACGTTAAACCACAACCTCTAACTGACCGTGAGATTTCTTAGGGTTAGATTATCTCGTTACTTTATCTCTGACTCTTTGGGTTTTTTTATTTTACTTGTTGGTCAAACAACGTTGGTCGTTCACCCTCTCTGATGCTGTAATTAACCAAAGATTTTATCCAGACCTATACGATATCTAGATCTTGGGTCATGTAAATTTATTGTTATAAATCCAAATGGAATAGCTTGTGCTTTTGAAAAGAAGTTTTTAAACTTAATCATATCCATGTCCCCTGAACACCAAGTATAATAAATATTTTGTAAAGTATAATTATCTACTCCATTAAACACAATTAAGATATTGCAATTATCTCTGATTACTTTAGGAATTTGTGTGTATTTCTGAGTTAAATAAATAACGTCTGTATTTTTGTGACGGCCTCGCGAAAATATCCGAGCTGGATTGGATTGTTTATCCAGCATTACATCATCGTTCATTACGAGATTATTGATACATCCATCAAGATCATCTATAGATGGAGCTTCATCGATATCGGTAATAAAATCAATAGCATCATTATCAGGACACGTCAGCGACTTTGCATTTTCATTAAAATCTTTAAGTACTTCGTAACATCGTTGATCATCTACAGATGGTGCTACTAAATATAATTTATCCGACTTGAGCCATCGCATTATCAGATTAAGTAATAATTGCGTTTTACCAGACCCAGATGGGCCAAGTATAATTGCTCTGATAGAATTTGGTAGCGCTGGATGATGTTTGACTGGCTCTTGTTTTCGTGTCGCTGAGAAGTCAATTATATCCATATAATAATAATATGGATTTATATTGTGTTCGATGTAGAGCGCATACGTCCACCAGTGGATTAACGACAATAATAACAAAAAATAACAGGCGCGCACTTACAGGCAGGTGTGTGAAATGTGGTACAAAAAAATACAAATTTATTTCATTAAAGACAGGTGGAAATATCGCTGCTTCGTTAGGTAAATTACCAGGAGCTCCATGGGCAAAGTATCCTGGTGAAAAACATTTACCTGGATATAATTACTGTGGTCCTGGAACTCGTCTCGATATCCGACTCGATAACCAAGACCAACCAAAACCTGGAGAGTATCCAATAAACGCAATTGATCAAGCGTGTCACATTCACGATGTCGCGTATAAAAGTAAGGACCTACAACAACGACATCTCGATGATATAAAATTAATTCATGCCATAAATAATGTAAAAGATAAATCACTTCGAGAAAGATTAGCTGCTTTTCTGGTAAAAGCTGGTATGAAAGGCAAAATAATGTTAGGGGCTGGTAATTAATCAACTGATTATTATCATAATAATGGAATCTGTTTATTATAGCCCAAGAGGATACTGGAGAGGTAAAGCTGCGATTAGTAAACTTGCTGAAGCAGCAAAAGTTTCACGTGATGTCGCTGCAGCGTGGTTAGCACGACAGGCAATATGGCAAATCTATCTACCACCACCTAAAAAAATTCAGTATGCACATTTTGATGTCAGTACCTCTAATGAAGTTCATCAAGCAGATATTTTGTTTTTACCACACAATACCATTAAAACTGGTAGACGTCAATACACATACAGATACGCGTTAACCGTCGTTGACGTTGCGAGTAGATATAAAGAAGCAGAACCATTATCAACTAAAACAGCGACTGAAGTTGCATCTGCGTTTGAACGCATTTATCAACGAGGATCCGGACCACAAGGTGGTCTACGATGGCCACAACTGCTACAGGTTGATCCTGGCAAAGAATTTCTTGGTGCAGTATCATCGTTGATGAAGCGACATAACGTTAAAATCAGACGAGGACACAGAGAAATTCATCGTGATCAAGCAATCATTGAACGATTTAATCGAACTTTTGCTTAGCGGTTATTTGGATACCAGTATGCAAAGGAAATATCCGCTGACTTTAAGTCCATAGAGAGATCTCGTGAATGGGTTGCAAGGTTACCGAGTGTGATAGCTGCGTTGAACAACGAAGTGACTCGTGCAACTTCTATGAAACCTTCTAATGCGATAACAAAAAAATGTATACCAATGCAACATAAATCTTCCTCTCAACCAGTACTAGGTAATGTTACCGTAAGATATTTATATGAACCTGGTGAACTTGAAGGAGGTAGAAAAAGAGCAACTGACCCTATCTGGAGTATGACCACACACAAAATTTCTAGCGTGGTAAGGTCCACAGGTAGACCCGCAATCTACAGATTAGATTCAACTGCTCCTCAGCGTGGATTTGTACGCGAACAATTACAAATAATTCCTACGGACACACAATTACCACCGCGTTCACTTTTATAAACTTACACAGCGTCCAGCGCCCCGACGTCGATTACATTCAAGACAGGTCAGCATCGCATTTTTGCGTGTGTGACCAAGACTACTATTAATTCTATCAACGGTAAATTGTCTTGGATTATTACTCGAGTACTGCCACAGCATATTACAATTACAACTTGCACAATTATTATTCTGCTGTTGTTTTAGTGTTATAATAAATTCAGCATCAATACTAAAATCGCGATTATTTTTCTTGTCACATTGCTTATAACTCGCTAATGTTTTTATTGATATCGACAAAGTTGTCAGGAATTTCTTCGGTTATTACGCAATCCATGATAACCCCGCCCAGTTGAGATATTCTTCTGACTCGAGACACCGCAAGATAAACTAAATTTGACCACTCAATACGATCATCGACAATCCAAATGCTTGTATCAGTAATAGTTAATCCCTGTGACGAGTGAATCGTTATAGCGTATCCTAACGTCCACGGCGATTTATCTATACTTAACGCGCTCTCAACAACATCAACAACAACTAAAACAATATCATTTAACACTAGATTTTGTATTCCACCACCAGGAATCTCAACATCAACATTCTGTTGTCGAGTATCTGCTGGGCGATAACACAAAGGTACAGGTAGATTTGAAAATTTTTCTTTATGTAACTTAAATAATTCTTGTTGAAGTGTATCGCGAACTATTTTTCTACTTGCAACTATCAAATCAGCAGGTCTCCATAAAGTCCAAAAATTATTCATAGATGTTTCTGGAATTACTTTACGCATTATTTCAAATTGTATTTTATCTGGCTGTAGTCTTATTAACTTTTTAAACTCTTTTAGTGATTTTTCAATAGCTCTATGGTCATCAGTTATTTCTTCGTAATAATCTACAGTTGTTTTCAGCCACTCATGTGGAGACGATCCAATGAAAGGTGGTGGTTGACCATGATCGCCACACATCACCACAGCAGTATTCTTCAATAACAGCCAATCAAGAAATATTTTTAATACCTCTATCGACACCGTGCATATCTCGTCCCAGATAATTTTAGGAATGTATTTCTCACCCATCCGCGATGGAGTCCATGCGTCTCCGCACCATCTAAAGAAACTATGGTATGTACACGATTTTACTCCTCGTTCTTTTATTTCCCTGGCGAGTTTATATGTCGGTGTCAAAACAATCATATCAAAACAATTACTAAATAATTTAATCGCCCGTGTTGTTTTACCTGAACCACCACACCCATTAAGATAAACGGTTTTATGTCTAGCCACAGGATCACATACAGATGGTGCCGATGACATCCCTGGTATTTGATTATTCTTGTAATATGTTTTCGCAATTTCAACATCGGCAGATTCAGAATAACTAATTATATCTTCACGTTTTATTCCCCATTCGCCCCATGATGTATGATCGTTAATATGCAATTGTTTTAACGAATCCGCATATTTTTTATTTATATAAAATGAATCTGTCGCGACTCTGACTGCATAACGAGGAAATCAGTTTATCATCGATAATAAATTTATCGAAACATACGCTAGCATCGAAGATCTTAAATGAGTAAACTGCGGTGACTCGCTATCAGTATAGCTCACAATTGTACCTAATTTAGTTCCGTCTGATAAATAAGCATTACTTCGACTTATAAATGTGTTTTTCTCCGTTGTATCAGCAATTATAAAATCGAGTTCAGCATCGTCCATGATTAATCTTGTACACGCTCGTTTATGATCATATGATCCTCCTTGCGTAAATTTACCGATTATTTTTCTGCCGAGATCTTTTGCAAATTTCTCATCACTTTCTCTTCTGTATTCACCTATACTATTAGTAATTTTAACAATATCATCTTCAGGATTAGGAAAATATCTTCTAGCATCATTAAATACATCCGGTTCTGGCAACCAGACTTGTTTCTGCACGCGGTATGATATAATTGCTTCACTCACGCTCAACGACATTAAAATTTCAGCATCAAGCATATACTTTATTAGTACTATTGGAGCCCAACGTCGCTCTGAAAAATGTCTTCCAAACCATGCATAAACAATCGGATGGAGAGCCTCGTAAAACTCGAACGACTCTATACAAGCAAATCCGGTTAAGTCAAAAGGTAAAGGTCCGTTTATCGCTACTCTGGTCATCTCGTGTGTCGGATGACCAAATCTCTTAAAGTATTCAGAACATTCTCCGTATCCAAGAAAACTTCCAGGATAACACGCTACCATATCAACTGAGATAACGTCATTATAATCGTATTTAGTGTTCCACAATCCACCGTGTCCGTATTCCACACAACTGTGTTGGACATCTTCAAGAAATTCCAATCGTGTCGGTTTCCATGAATTTTTCTCCTGAGCGTAGTGAGCAGCAATTGATGGAACGGTAAAACAGTTATTAAGTAATTGTTCAACCTTAATATCACCAGAGGTATATTTTAGTGCAAGATTTTTCATTTCTTCGTAGACAGATTCTGTACGATAAATATCACCATTAGACCGTACAAACTGATCATGATAATCATATTCCGAACCCTGAAACAGCCAAACAGATACAGGGTCAATTTTACTGATATTTCTGATAGCATCGAATACATTACCATTATAAAATTTAACCGTTCTATCTCGTGGAAATATTGTTACTGCCACAGTCCATGCATGTGCGTTATGATCAATAATATCTATCGAAGCTCCTCTTGATTTATATTTTGGTTTGTACAAAATCTCCCCGGTTAACGTCTTCACCGTTATTGGGAATTTTAGTTTCTTTCCCAGCTCAGCAACGTCGCTGATAGACGCTCTGGTATCTTTAACTGTTTCTGCCCAGGTTTTTCATTTTTTTACGTCGTAAATCCGTTAAACCGTTTCCGCGTATCGCGTTTGTGAAGTGTTCTGTAACCCGTTCAGCTACGCAATTTATTCTTGACAATTTCATGGGTTTGAGATCCCTAACGTTAGGTTTATTATTTAACGGATATACCGCGTACACAACCGCAGTCACAGGGTATGTACGTTCGTAATATGGTTTGTCAATACCAGTAAGTATTCCTGGTTTGGAATTTTTACTAAGAACAATATTATTTCCTGACTGCATGTGGACAGAATCACGTTTGTCACAAATAATCCAAGTGTCATCGTCTGTCTTTACAATAAATTTTATTAAAATAAAATATTTCTGAACAAGGTAGTCAATAATCTCTCTTCCTCGTTTGTCATTCATCACATTAACAGTATTTTCAATTCTGAATGTCGACCACACATGAGCCGCACCATCGTCGCGAAATTCCTTTTTGGCTTCACGGATACGTTTTGTTATATCTTTATTCGTTAAAGCTAGATCTTGCATCGGAAAACTAAATTTGTGTTTCGGCAGTCTGTCAAGATCAAATCTAGCTCCATAAGGTTCAATCGCGGATAATTCCTGCATTATTATAATTAGGACAAATATATATTTAATTGAATTTTAATCTTTTGTATATGATTCAAACAAAGAATCGATGCCATTGGCTTATGATCGGATATACTTCTCCTTGTAACAAAGCATGCGTAAACGAATTCTGCGGCTTTCACATGCAATGCGTTAGACAAGGTAGTTTAGGACCAAAACCGTGTGTGCGGTGTGGTGTTGGAGTCAGAGGAAAAACTCAACTGTGTGTGCAATGTGGTGGTAAAAAATACAGAGAGCTGAAACGATATTACGATAAAAAAAACACATCTTCTGAATCTCCTATAAAAACCGAGGAAGATTATCTCGCTAGATTTTCAAAATAATGATTTAAACAAATAATATTAGTATATAAATGGAGCAAAATGAGTTTGTAAAGCATCCAATCATCACCAATTATGAAGCATCTCGTGATGGTGTAATTAGGCACTGTAGATTAAAGAAACCTGTCGGTAATGTTATTAATACTGGATATCTTAGATTTAATACCGGTGGAAATAAAAATTATTTCTCGCATAGGTTCATCTACGAGTGTTATTTTGGGATCATTAAGGATGGATTTGTAATAGATCACATCAATGGTGATAAGCTTGATAACTCGCTTGATAACCTGCAAGCTATTACACAGAGTCATAATTCTGCACGTGGAAATACAGGAAGGTGTAAAATATTCGGAGAGAGAGCTGTTAAATCTATAAATACAGATGGCGAAAAAATTATATCTAAATCAAATAATTCTGCTGGTAAATACTTTAACATAATATCACCTTCAGTAAAACGCGTGGCAGATAATATCACGAGATCTGCTTTTTCAATAAGGTTTGGACGAAAAATCAGATTCCAGTATGTTAGTCTACCAGAACCTTCTTCATAAACCAGTATCTTCTCATTTTGTTTTCAGAGTTTGTTTTGTGCAGGTGTTTTTTTCATTGATGTAATGTTCTTAAGGTATCAGATGATGAAGCGAGACAACTCCGTCAAGTATAATAGTAAATCTTGCAGTTGTCGTGCTTGTTGTACTAATGATATTGCGAGTTTTGGTCAGAAACCACATCTCATTCGTCGTATTCATGATATAAGGGTCTCTATCAATCAGTTTCAGCATTGCTTTGAGTAAGTATCGATATATCTTTCCTTTTTCATAAAAATGTATGTAATTGTGTGTACAGTCAGCAGCAAAATCCATTTGTCTTAAATACATGTATTTAATAGAGATTTATACAGTTTGGAATGTCCCATAGGACACTAATGTTTCCAAGAAGCCCATTGTAGCTAATTTTACTGTTACAAAACAAAGAACAAGCTAACCTGAATCATATATTATCTGTGTTATATCGGTTAATATATATCTGAACAGTATTGCAAATAAAAATAAGATGATAAAAATCGCCTTTAGAAATATTTAGTGTTTTTTTTATTTTGTTGATTTTGTTCGAAAATCTCGTTTTTTGTTGGTTTTTTGTTCGAAAATCTCGTTTTCTGCATGAAAAATGACTAAAAATCAATGAAAATCGGCCAGATTTTATAGCGCTGAGAGGGTCAACACCCCAGCGATTCTCTAATTGATTTTGATGATTTTTCGATTTTATAGAAATCGTTGGCTAAAATATCACTATTTTTTGCTAATATGAAGTGACTTTTGATCGAAATTTCTTATTTTTTATCAGTTTTTAGTAAGTTATTGTCAAATTTATCAAGAAATCATCAAAATCAATTAGAGAATCGCTGGGGTGTTGACCCTACAACAATTGAGAATTTTCAATAATTTCATCGTTGTATAAATAATGATGCTATATGTTACACAATATGCACAATATTCTATGAATCATATAAAATCTCAATAATATTTATGTTTTCCACATTCTTATGAAACGCTTTGCGATCAACAGTGAATTGTATACATGAGGTTATTTTTAGAAATGAATGGCATTGCGTGTTCATATAACTTATCGATTATTTTAGTATCCTTGGCAACGTCTGATTAATACAGACTTTTAGCTGTGGGTTTTGTGTAATGTAGTATTAAGTATTTGGAGACTGAAAATAAATTTACGTTTTACAATAAATTCTGATTTTATTAAGAAATCCACAATACATTCAATAAATTCTGATTTTATTAAGAAATCCACAATACATTCAATAAATTCTGATTTTATTCTGTATACTTACGCGCTAACTATATAATAATATTTTCGTTATGTATACATATTGAAGTCCGGTGGCCGATTGCTAACGCGCTGGATTTTCATGCTCGAGGTCCGTGGTTCGATTCTCGTGACCGGCATACTGTCGGGCGAAAGGCGATATTATGCCAAAATTTAATATTTATTGGGGCGTAGCCAGCCCGTCTATTGTTTCAATAGAAAATTTGTAAACTCTCCCACCATGTCACTTGGTGGGTGCAATTTTGAACTCCCTGGGTGATTATGATGGGGGAGTGTGCAAAAATTTCTATTGAACGTAGAGAAGGCCCGTAGTATTGTCTTTAAGATAAGTTTATATGTAACTGTGCTGTCCTAGAGTTAAAGTTCTTAGAATTAAGTTTATATGTAACTGTGCTGTCCTAGGATAAGTTCTTAGAATTAAGTTTATATGTAACTTTGCTGTCCTAGGATAAGTTCTTAGAATTAAGTTTATATGTAACTGTGCTGTCCTAGGATAAGTTCTTAAAATTAAGTTTATATGTAACTGTGCTGTCCTAGCATAAGTTCTTAGAATTAAGTTTATATGTGACCTCTGATCCTGCTAGGATGTTCTTTGACAACCTAGGGGATCACATGGGGTTAAAGTGCTGTCCGTAATTAAGCTATAATCATAATCATAATCATGTATATATAATCATAATCATATGTATATAATCATCTTGAAACAGTCCTTAGGGACTATTATTTTTATTTTATTCTGATTTTATTTTTATATTAAACAAACATAATGACTATAATGAATTCCGAAAACATTAATGTTATTATTTCTGCGATTAAAATATTACAGCATAACGGTATAAATATATCTGATAATCTTAATCTTGAAAAAATTCTGTCTGACTTTGAATCATTAGAAGAATGGAAATTAGAGAACAGATACACTTTACCATCTGATTATAAATTCATGAAGGTTATCCAGCAGGCAATGTTACAGTCGCTGGCAGCAGTTACAGATAATCAGGTAAAACTGTTTGTACCTCTCTCAAACGCTATTGACAAAATTAAGTTAAAATTATCTCATGAATACGAACAGAAAAAGATTGTGAACCTTCGTATAAGACAGTTAAGAGAGCATTGTGAAAATGAAAGTGAAGGTGGAGTTAATGTGATAATGGCTAAACAAAATCCCTGGTAAAAGTATACAGGTTATTTACTTATAATAATATTTTATTCTGATAATTACGATTTACCCCAGTAAAAAAAAATTATTCTGATCCGAGTTAGATTTGGATATTTTTCTTTTTTTTTGTTTTGCGATATAACGCTCTATGATCTCACATACAGATTAATACTTAAAACTTTATTCTGCAAATCCAAAATACGTCCTATTTGGTCTGTAAGTTTGAAATGTATCCTTGATAATAACGGATTATGTACACGTAGATAAACGGGGTTAATTGGTTCAGATACAATTAACCACCCGGGTGGCGCTTGAGGACTAAATGAATATAATATATAACCTTGCTCAGCAGCGCTACTTTTTGAAAGATCTACTTGATAGCTGCCATCAATTACATCACATACTAGATTGACTGCGATCGTTGATGTTATATTAACAATACCAGGCGAGATATGACGGCCTCCACCGTATGGATCATTATTGTGTTTAAGAATAACCGGTGGTGGGGCTATTTTTATCCACGCTGCAAATACTTTAGGGAAATATTCATCAATGACATCGTTGAGTTGTTTTTTTATTTCAGCGTTATTTAAATCTGGTATTATAAATGTTTGTAAATCTTTTTCTGTTATTTTGTAATGATCACGAAATAATTGCTTTTGTTTTAGACCTGCGTAAAAACTTCCATTGTCTTTAGTTTATAATACTTCGATATTCTGGACGTTTTATAAATCTTTTTTCTGTTGTGAGAAATTCATTTTTGGTTGGTTCTGGAATTCCATTTGACTTTTGGTCTGGAGGAACATCAGGCCATCCTAACACAGATCTGATGGAACTTTGATAAATATCTACAACATAATCAGGGGAATTTATTTCAATCGTCGCTGATAATGTTGGTTCGTAAACAGTGATTGCTATTTTGGATTCTTTTCCTGTAATAGATTTAATTCTGCGTTGGAACTCATCATTAATCTGTTCTATTTGATAGCTGCCCGTTGAAATTCCAACAACTTGCCAATCAGGAGTTCCATCAGGTTTATTCTTATTCGCAAATACAAGTGAATTGTTTGCTGGTAGTCCACCAAACGCATTTGACCTGATATTTGGCCAGCTATTATAAACTCGTAATTGCGCTAATGCTATTTCACTTGCTGGAATTGCAGTTGGAAAGTTAACGCTAAATTCAGGATTGGTCGAACTTAATGATATCATAGTAGTTTTTGACGGCGTTGTATTAGTGACGATCTGTTGTAATAGTTCTAACGCTGACATTTATTTAAAATACTCAGTTATTTAATTATTATTTTAATAGAACGCACTCTCGGGAGTTCAACCTTCATTTTTATCACAGGTTACTTTATCACTAGAATCGCTAGAGAACGCGTTGTGTTCCACTCTAAATACTTCATCGTAGGTTTTCATTATAGTTGCGAACTCCTCATCAGATATTTTACCATCGCTGAGGTACGCAGAAAGATTCGATGATAGTTTAGAATAAGATGTTGTTGCTGTGTGTAGTTTTATTATATACTCGTGTAATTTATCATTTGTACACGTAAATATCTTCTTAGCGATAATATTAAGAATGCCTGCGATAATCGTAGAAGTTGAAACGACAATTGTTACAACTGCAGGTACTGTCATTGTTATTGTTGATAATAATAATTCGGTTCCAGCAACAACAGCGGAAACTGAGTAAACAATTATATCAATAACAACCATACGTCTGCGATATTTTTTTACTTTTACTGTATAATCGTCGATGATATTTTTTTAGTTTGGTTTGACACTCACATACTTGAGCGTATCTATGACGTTGAACGTCGATAAGTGACTCAGTCACTCGATTCATTATACAATGACAACGTCATTTAATTAAGTAATTAAACAGTTCCAGCTACGAATTCCAGGCACCACCAGTAACGTCTCGGGGCATTTCCGTTGATGTCAACGTGAACGTTTCTTTGATGTCCTTGGTTAGCATCACCAGCAGAGGATTATAATATACATTCGGTGATGATGAAGTGGCCGCAGTAATTTCCAAACCGTACACAGATAGCCTGTATAACCCAGTTACTTCTGCGGTATGTTCGAGAGTGTTATCGCGCGGTGTCCATGTTGATGATCCTGATGCTACTGTGTACACGATATTTTTAATTTGTCCGTGTGGAATTTTAATCAGATTAGTTTTTTGAACAATACTAGGTATTCCACTGACAATATCGTTGAGTTTCATGTTAATATCGAAGAGTTTGATATCAACAATTGGTGGAGTTCCAAAAAAATCATTAATAGATCTGTTTATGTTTCTACGAAAATTTAAGAAAGTTTGTACGTGATTAGTAAAATCATTATTGAGTGTAGTCATTTCATTATTGATTGTAGCTAACGAAGTTGTTATAGGGATTTCCTTACCTTTTACATATTTCTTCGCTGCAGCGTCGAAATCTGATTCTGGTGTTCTAAGATTATTAATACCATTATTATTCATATTGAGAAATGCACGCATTATACCACCGTTGACTAATACGTACTTAGATTCTTGATCATCGACGTATTTTTTTGTTGCTGCATCTGTATCTGCGGCTGGGTTTCCAAGGTCTATAATTTTATTTCGATTCATAATAATGTGACCCGTGAATGAATCACCAGCTCGCTTAATAAAATCGTTAACTGAGTTACCGGAATCTTGTATTTTACCTTGATCAGAAAAAATAACAATATTATTAATAACCGCGGTGGGAATTCGTATAAGAACATCTAACAGTTGTACATTACTCATTTTTAATCGTCCTTGTTTATCCTGAAAAACAACGACTTCATTTTGATCCACACTTGTGATATTTAATAAATCATCGATTTCATTTCTGAGCTGATCAAGAGTTGCGTATTTAGATAAATCGACTTGCTGCTGAGCTTTGCGAGAAGATCTTCCATAAATATCTACCATTATATTTACTGATATCTGTTTAAGTGTGACAACGTGGTATATTCATGCACGACTTTATGAGGTGGTGTTGTTGATTTTGATACAGCATCAAGTACAGCGAGTACTTCTCGACCACATATTGGCGGATCCGTTATTTTTTGTGTTGGCAATGTTGAACACCAGATGTTAGAACGCATCGAATTCTTACTTTGCATAGCAGTACTTACATATTTTAAAAATTCTTTTGGTGGTGCCAACCCATATGAATCAAAATAAATAATTCCACGTGGATCAATTGCATACGCCACCCAATGAGTGCCTGGGCCAGAGTTTTTATCGAGATTAATAATACCAGTTTCATGTCGCATTGCAACGGTAGGTAATTGATCACGCATAAAAACCCCTCTAAAGTTTTTTATATTCAGTTGCCTAGCAGCATTAAGTAAATCAAAATTGGACATAGGGAAAATCATCGAATTCGATGACGAAGTTACCGGGGTAGTCTTAGACCTTTTCCGTACCATGAATATGGGGTCCCTGGAAGTCTTGGACCGCGACCGTATGCCGGGCCTGATAATCTTAGACGGCCCGGCTGTGGAACGTTTGGTGCTCTTAGACGTCTTCCGCGTTGTTTTGCCCGTGATCATTTTTTTTAAGTTTTCTGCGTGCATAATTCCTTGACCCGTTGCTTTCTTTAACGCCATTCCAGCAGCTGTTCCAACAGCGCCTAATGCAGCTGCTTTTGCAACAGCTGGGGCTGCAGCGGCTATTATTGCTGGTAACGCGGCAAGAAGCGGAAATATACCACCCGTTTTAACGATGTCTTTAATGACACTCGCAGAAAGATTAAGTTTGATACCTTTATTTAATTTTTTTGCTTCATTGAAATGCTTATGCTGGCGTTCTGATAATGATAGCTTATTCGGACCACTCGCGATTTGTTCTCGCTTTAGTGATATTTTTGCCGCACAATTATTTTTTGATGATGATTGTAGCTTTTTAATCTGACCAGGAGTCAGACTGACATTAACTAGATGTGACATTTATAATTATTATGAGCGATCTAATTACATGTTTTCTACTGGGGCATCAATAAGTCTCATTCGTCCACCAACACCTTCAAGTAACGTCGATTTATCACTAAGTATAACAGCGACAGCTCTGTAATTAGCAATAGCTCCTCGGTCCACGCGAGCTCGAAAATGTATATCAACGACAGATTGTCTGAACAAATCTAAATGTTCCAGCGAAAAGTAATAAATCGGATATAATGTTGTAAAATCTAGCTGTGATATTTGTAAACCGGTATCAACATTTTGATCACGCCCCATGAATATCATTAATCGATGATATGCACGTGCTACATGATTTAGATCGAAATTTAACAAAATATCCTCAGATGGTTCTTGATGTCCGTTTATTCTCAATGAAACTTCAGAAACACCGCGTTTATCAAATATCATATGACTATTATTTTGATTGTTTAATCATGCAGCATTTTGAAGCGCAATAAATATATGTCTTGGAGCAGAAACACCTTGTTGTGATGCTATTTGCCAAGTAAATAAACCATTAATGTTGCTCTGCACAACATCTGTGGTCATTGTCAACCATGATAACATCGATTTATCACCTTGGCTCATAAAAGAAAGTAAATGTTCTTCTTCAGGTATTGTTGGAGTCATTACTGGCATCCATAGAGAAAGTTTTGTTAAAACTACTTTTCCAACATGTTGTGCTGGATTAGCTGCTGGTATAGCACGCCATATTGCATCATCGTCGGTACCTTTTCTTATAAGTACAACTGTATGCTTGGCTCCGAAAATAACTTTTCTAACATTTTTGCAAAATCCAAAGATATGTGATAATGGAATTGAACACGAAAATAATCTTCTTCCACCTCGCAACATTGATTTACGTGTTGCAAATCGTAAATTATAATTTGGATTCATTGCTGTAACTGTATCCCCAGCTGCATTTAGTGTTACGTTTCTATACTCAGCATGATCAGTTATATCTTTGGCAAACATCATTGACGGACCAGCTGATTTTGAATAATCATCGCTGTATCTTGCAAGACCAATTATTGTTGTAGCTACATCAACATCATTTCGAACTGATTAAATTTCTCTTCCATCAATCATGTATATGGCGCTTTTGAATAACGCCATAATACCATTATTAACAAAACCAATCGCATAATCATCAGCCATCGCAGCATTATTATCATCTCGCAAAATTTCACCTTCGACTTCAATAAATGCTTCAGCGGGTAAGAAATATCTGCTTGTATCCTGAACCTGTAGTTCAATTCGTCCACGCTGATTTGGCTCTCGTGCGTCATAAGAATAATATTGATAATCGTGCACAGATTCATCTTTTAAAACTGGTGCGTCCATATCAAACGCGGGATCAGATATACGCTTGAACATATTTATTATTATCCTCTTCGTCTAACACGAAGACCGCTTCCTGCTATCAGATTAGCGGTTATATTTTTTTCTTTTTCTAACCCAACATTAGTGTTGGTAGCCAACTCCGCTAGTTTTTGATTAGCAGCTTGATTGATTATTTTACTGACATTTGCGGGCATCACTTCAGTGCTGGCCAGTTTCACTAGTTGAGGTCGGACCGCTGGCGGGTTGCGTATTAATCGCGCTAGTCTATCCTTGATTGCTGAGAATGCTTTGCTAGCAACATCACCAACAGCGCCAATAGCTTTTTCACGAACAACGTCAATAGCTTTCATTCCTAATTGCTTTGCAAGCGGTATTGCTTTTGGGGCTATTCCTCTATATAGACCCTGAACAACATCACCTAGTCCATCTCCGTAGGTCGTTTTGTATACTGGTAATCGTGAATTTATTGCCCTAACCATGGTTGGTCTATGAGTATTGTGTACGATCATATTATTATTACGTGATTTTATTACTAATTGCATCTAATTACATACTCAGTCACTGTAATAATCATCGGCGATTTCATTAATAAGGGACCAATACACATTAATATCCATAACACCACCTGTAAATAATCGTTTACAAATATCAGCTGCTTCATTAATAATTTCTGGGGAATTATTGCCAGCTCGTTTTCCTCCAATGAGAATTTCTAGTCGATCAACATCAGCAAGGACGTTATTGGGACAAGTAATAAAGCCACTTCCTAAACCACTTCCAGTTGCGCCAGGATCTTGATATTCTTCCTCTGTTGTTCTAACTGGTCGTCGTGGTGATTGCAATTGTTTCATTAATTCTTCTAAATGTTTATCTTGTTCTAGTTTTTTTTTGTTTTATTTGTTCCATTAGTTGTAATTGTGGTGATCGTGGTAATTCAAATTGTAATTGTTGTGGTGATCGTTGTGGTGATGATGATAACTGTTGTGGTAGTGTGGTGATCGTTGTGGTGATGGTAGTGGTGGTAGTAATTGTGGAAATTGTTGAACTTGTTCTTCAAGTGTTTTTACTGGTTTCTGTAATTTAAATTGTTTAACTCTTTCTTCTATATATCTGTGTACAATATCATCAAATCTATTAAAACTTCTAACATCTTCATTAGATCTAATTTCTGGAATATCATTAAAGATACGATATACATCCCTGATCCAATCAGCACGTTTTAGAGATTTAACATTTCTGGTTTTACATATTTTTGTCTTTCATCATATCCAAACGCGGCAATATCAATTAATTTTTTTGGATCCCTGATAGCAGCAATACCTTCAGGCGTAAATTTATCTATTATTTTAGTTCTTAGTTTAGGTTGTTGTTGTGGTTGTGGTTGTGGTTGTGGTTGAGCTGCTTGAATACGGCCAGCAATATCAACAGGTAATGTTTCAAGAGCTCTTTGTGTTGCCTCAGTTGCTGTAACAATTTTCCTTGTTGGTTCGACAATCGGTTTAAATAATTGTTCTGCACCTTCTGCAAATTCCACTTGAGACTCCTGACGAGCTTGTAGTTGTTGTTTAACTAAATCACGGACGGGTAAATATTTTTTGATTGCATCTAGTCGCTCTCGAGCTAATCTAGCTGAGTGTGGTTCTCCAATCATTATTGATAATATTTATAATGGCTGTTTAATTTACAGCAGCAGAGAGGGTGAACGACCAACGTTGAGTGACCAACAAGTAAAATAAACACACCATAAAAAAACCCAAAGAGTCAGAGATAAAGTAACGAGATAATCTAACCCTAAGAAATCTCACGGTCAGTTAGAGGTTGTGGTTTAACGTTACTGACCTTAAGATTTCCTTTTCGTAGAAAGGCTTATTTTTTCATAAATAATGTCTCAAGCAAAATGGTCTGTTCACCCTCTCTGCTGCTGCGTTATTGACTTTATTTTTCAGTCTTTGCAGAAACCTTTATTTTTTCATAAATAAGGTCTCATACAAAATGGTGTGTTTACTCTCTCTGCTGCTTAATGTATTGCGAATTAAAGCTCAAATAATCCTAGATTTTCTCATACATGCCCTAATAAATAAAGTTCTCAATAAACGTTAGTGGTATATTCCAAATAAGTTCCAACGCCGAATGTGCTAATGTGCCTGTTGTGGCCTGTAGTCTCTAATGTACTAATGCACCAACGACCTGATTTATAATGATGTGCCAACAGTCTTTTGTTGAATCACAGTAGTATAATCCAAGGTTTCCTTGTTTGAATTCACTTTAATTTCCAGTTAATGTCTCTTTCCAAGAATATTAAAGAGCACTTTGAATTTTCAGAGAAGAATAATTTGAATTAAATAATTTCAGCCCAAATCAGAACTGAACTGATCTTACAGCACGAATAAATAATTTTCCCAGTAAACAAGGTTATAAAGCTCTCCACTTCAGCTATGTTACAGCTAGCATTTTCTAAAAAAACCCACCCAAACTATTACTTAACAGAATCTTACATTCTAAGAGGTTCTGTTACTAAAATTATAATAAAGAACATGGTAAACACATTGTCCTTGATTCAGACCAAGATAAATATGTTTGCTTCTATTGATAATGAAACAAAATATGTTAAACCCCCACTGACAGAGGAAATATTAGCTACGTATTAGTTGTTTACAGAATTTATAAAGAATCAATGATTCTGGTAAGGTAGACAAAGAACTTGATTTTGGACAAGGTCAGCTACAAGATACAATTTTGATTAGTCCACATCATATAATGAATATAAAAATAACAATGCAAATTAAATATACAAACAATTAAACACAATAATTCAACATTTATTGCAAAAAATAATTTCCGATATTTTATACGTTGACTTTTATTGAAACTTCCAGTTTTAAAAGTAGTTTCATGCTAGTTGTACGATACGGAAATTTAGGTGTGCGATCCGAAAACACAGACTGAAAATCTGTATCGAACGCCACATCAGCCATGGAAGATTAAATGGGTATGTATTGAGAAACCATGCAATTAATAAAACCATACATATTTGGAAACAAAATATGTTAAACAAAACTTAAAAAAAAATAAGTAAAAAAACCCAACAATATTTGTTTTTAAAACTTTACAAGATAACCAATTTAATATTAAAATTCAGAAAACTATAATAGCACAAAAAAGAAAACGGGACACACCATTATAAATTTAGTTAAACTGAATTTTAAAAAAAGCAGAACAGTAATGTAACACTTTTAGCAAAACTTAAGAAAAACAAATTGTAAATAAAAATTAGACATAAGTAAAACAAGCAAAATAATATATTTTATATAGCCGTAACTGTGACAAAAACAACAACGAAACAAACCAAACAAAATAAAACAAAACCTAGAAAAGGGACAACAAGCCCCCCCCCCCCCCAATAAAAACAAAACAGAAAAAATAAGATCAACCCTTGCTGACCAATACACATCCTTACGGACTAAAATAATCATGACCTTATTGACGAACATATATCCCTACTGACCAAGGCGAAGATTACTGACCAATACTAACACCAACAAACAGATGTATTGGGATGCAAAGTAGGGGATAAAGCGATGAGGACTAACACCCAATGAAAATCCATCACTCACTATGATCATTCAACACCCGGATCTACAAACCAAACGATGAGGAAAATGGGGTTTTGTGATAGTAACAAGCACATATAATTAAGGGTCAGAGACACCTACTTACGTAAAGACAAATACACATCTTTATTGATACGTATATACACCCACACAAATGCAAACATGCAGAGAAACACATTAGCCGTTGATGGGTATTTAGTCATGGATGAAACTTGGAACAGAAGTTGATCAATGGAAGAAAGAATGTAAAAAGTATACCTAATCGCAGAGAAGAACTAACTCAAACACACCAATTCTTATTCATCCGCACCACACTTACATGTAAAAAGCAACGGGTAAGCGACTATTTTTTTGGATCACACACAAATATATATATATATATATATATATATATATATATATATATATATATATATATATATATATATATATATATATATATATATATATATATATATATATATATGTATGTACATACATACATGAACTTCATACGTACATACATGCATGCATACTTACCTAACGGGATTAGGGGGTGGGTACAAGCATTTTTACACCCACACCCACGCACATGCAAACACGCCAACATATATTCATACAATCACAGCTATTAATGGGATTTAATTATGGATGAAACGTTGAAAACGAATTGACCAATAGGAAGGAAAGGTGTAGAGAATATAACTGATTGCAGACAAGAACTTATTTATGCAAATAATCTTTAACACGTCGCCTACATAACAAACAAACAAGGGAAATAGAACTATTATTAAGTACATACATACATACATACATACATACATACATAATGAGGGAGTGGTTATGCACATACACGCACACAAACTTACATTCAACAATATATACAATCACTCTAGGTACTGATGGGAAATGAGTCATAAAGTTTGGAACAGAAGTTGACCAATAGAATAATAGGATAAAAGATGGACAATAATACTAAATTACCAAAAAGAACATATTTATCCAATCCGAACACACTTCCTTATTCACCAACACAACACCTACAAACACCCCCCCCCCCCCACAAAACAACCAAAAGAGTTAAGGTGACAAACGCACTTCCTTACGTACAGCACCCACAATTAAGCTTTGACGACCATCCTGTTGGTTTTGGTTGATTCTAGTGTGTTTGTGAAGATCATATGGACAGAACCAGAGCCGATGGCATTCGGCTTGCCCAAGTGTGGAAAGCACACCAGGAGCTGATGATTTGGGCCAATCTCACTTTGATTATTGGTAGCGACATCATATTTCAACGTCAAGGGATATCCGCAGGACGCGATAGGGATTAAGCTTGTCTGTATCGGGATGTCATCTTGTTAAATCCCAGGTTTGCAAATATTGAAAGTTCTGCAGTGTTCTGTTCCATAGTGTCAAATTACAGAGAAGGAGGAGGAGACGCATTTTACTAAACCGGGTAAGAGTAAGGCTTATTACCCTCTCAAGATAAATGTAATTGACACAAATATAGTAAGGTCAAGGTGACTCGTACAGAGTCAAACTCAACCTAGCTCAAGAAGTCGTAAGAACTAAGGTCGTGGAGTTTTATAATGCAATTTTAAATGGACCATTTGCGAGCAGGACGTCAAGTTCATAGATTCAGTGTATTATAATATTTTCATTAGGAAAGGACGACCACTAGCTCCAAAAGACATGTAAGGAGGAACAAGTAAGTTTCAAAGGGAAAATTATATTACACAGATGCGCCCTCTAAGATGTTGGAAAGAGAGATAAAAATTAATGCTTATCAGATCGTGCTGGGGCTAAAAGCAAAAATACATGTATTAAGAAAATCTTCGAACTTGCCAATGGTCACATAACGGTCGTCCGATATAAACTCACCGGATTTCAATGTGGCGACTAACGAAGTAGAAAAGGGTAAGCCAGAAGAAGCCGTTGATGTCACCGATAATGTGGTTACAGCCTTAAATAGAAAAAGAAAGTCATTAATTGATGAGCAGCTTGAGAAAAGCAGTGAATATCCCGTCAAGGAGATCCTCGACATAAATAAGGTACTCCAAACAAAACGAGACCAGCTCATAAACAATCGGGCAAGCTAACAGAGCTTGACGACTATATGGCATACGAGAACAGAAAACAGAAACAATCTCATGGTTACAACAAGGCGGAAAAGCGGATAACAAAACGCTCACACGGCCTCCAAGCCGAGAGGTCTCACAAACTCGAGGCACTAAGTGCAAATCTGGAGGTCCTAAAGGTATGCCGAACAAGGACACAATCCAAGGCGAGCTCCTTTAGAATATCGTTCGCGAGCAGGGTATCATCATCGTTATCATCCAAGCGGATGATAGTACAAATGAAGCAGAATGACGGCTAACGTAAGAATATATTTTGCTGTGAGGTGGTCCCTGGTCAAAATGTCACAGTTATGAGGTACCAAACGACAAAGTTATTTTGATGTTACTATAATTGCATGGGGTTGAGGCTCCAAATTTCATCAGCCGCATCGTATGACTTAATGCTGGGACACCGGTATTGGGTCAAACTTCTGGAATGGTAACGGTCAAGCTTCTGGTCCAAGCCATAGCATCCTTTCCATCCTGCAGGGTTTTAGTGACTACTCCGGTACGGTATTTAACATCCGCATTGAAGATAAAGTCTTATTGTGTAATCGTACCCCGTATTTCTAGACAAACGTGTGTCCAAAACTGGGAGGCAGTCCCTTTGCAATGGTTGACTGATAACCGTTTGTAGGGTATCATGTTTGGCATTCGATTTGTTACATATGTGGTAGGCTAACAAAAGGACTGGTTTGTCTTTTCAGTGGTGACCGATTAGAAGATCAGCTTCACTAGTATGCACATTAAAGATCGAACCTTCCCTCTATAGCACGGATTGGCAACCTATTTTACCACCTTTTGTCTGGATTAATTACAAAACGAACAAGCGCGTGCCACCAATAAGAGAGTAACAGTTTTAAAATCGAGATTTTTGGCTGCCCTTTGCGTGTCACACAAAATTTAATTTCTTGATATGCCACTTTGAGGCATGCGTGCCGTAGGTTGCCGATCCCTGCTCTATAGCTTTGATATGCTTGGGAAGCAGATAACTGGGCACTTTCAGATCTGTCACGGGATTGCTCGAGATTCATGAATGTAAATTTACGCTTCGAAGGCAACATAAAAAGCATAAAGCGTCCTGCCGCAGTAACAATACTATGGTAAAAAATCATACATGGACACCCTTGGTAGGCAAAACCATGAAGTGAATCCTCAATATGGTCTGTAGGTATCACAGGGCATACAGCACCCTGCAAAGCATTGCACACGTCGTCGTAACACTTGTCACCTTACAC
The DNA here is from genome assembly GCA_016617855.1 of Megalonaias nervosa. NCBI lineage: Eukaryota > Metazoa > Mollusca > Bivalvia > Unionida > Unionidae > Megalonaias > Megalonaias nervosa. The sequence goes on from JAECUM010014762.1 coordinate 50,203, forward strand.
GCTAGGAAATCACGTTATATGAATCCAAGGATAAATAGGCGAGTGGTTCCAAACGGAAATCTGGGCTATTCAGTACTTTGGGTACATTTAACACATTCACACGAGACGACGGTGCTAGCCTTTTGACTTGAAACACTACCGATTCAGCTCGCTACATCCCTATCGACCATTCTTTTTTGTAACTGCCCTAAACTGGTGTTATTCGTAATATTTAAGACCAAAATGGAAACTTCAATGTTGCCGTTGTCTTATATCTTTGAAATGAGGAGGAAGTGTTGGACGCTGCATAGTTTCGAGTACGATGGAACAGTGCAAGCAAGAAAGCAAAAATCTACCTTTTGGACTACATGTTTCCCAAACCAAACCAAGATAAACTGCAAATTCATATCCAAGAAGTTCAATGTCAGCGACTGCGGGACAAAAGACAGCAAGTTCGCAGGCATAATCACACACATGGTTTGTACAAGTAATCTGGGAAGTTTGTTATTCCCGAATGTTCATTAAGAGCATTTATCATTGAGATGGAATGGCATAAGTGTCTGGCCATCACGAATAATGTAAATTCTATGATCATACCTGAAACGACCCTAAGTTATTCTCCTCGCTGGTAGCTGCTTGAAAAATGGAGATTCTCAAATCCACTGGAGAAATTATGTTGAACACAATCATATGTATATATTTATCGGTGAGGATCATAACGATCACCCACACTAATTATCAATGCTGGCGATCTAAGAGCTTTCTAACTCATGGTCAAATAATTGAAGGGAAAAGAGTCCCTTTATGCATTTTCATGAAATCATATTTTCCCCGATTAGAATAATTTCCGATGCTAACTAGTTTTGATTTTTATCTGGATCCTTGTTAAATATATCTAAAAATGTAGCTGTTAGTTTCTGCCCCTCCACAGTAAGGTTTTTATCCAGAGCTACCCACTATAACAGATGGGGGGGGGGGTATGGGCTAACTTGTATGAATGTAATAGTAAATTTAAAGAAATGCTCAAAGTCAGGACCTTTTTATTTCTGACTATGAAATTGTGGTAAGATGCTTAATAAAAGAAATATGACAAAAACATGAATGAATGTGTTTGGTTACGTGTAACATACGCAATACACAAATGCTATAATATACTGGCCTTCATAATCCTAAAGTAATTATTCAGCAAGAAATGGACGAGCCATGGAGTAAGTATTTTGAAAGTTAACCCTAAATTATTAGTGTGGCGGGAGATAGCTGCTTATTTATGTGGCATAATATTGCTTTTATAATAAGCTTGAATGAATAACAGTGAATTGAATTTGTTTGAATTGAACTGATTCCTATTGTTGTACTATATATATATATATATATATATATATATATATATATATATATATATATATATATATATATATATATATATATATATATATATATATATATATATATATATATATATATATCTGTGTCTGTGTCTGTGTGTGTGTGTGTGTAATTCCAGTCTGTTTGTGAGAATAAAGAAATTAAAATTCGTCGACTTGTCTTATTTTTATAAATATCTATGAGCTTCTTAATGGCATTCAATAAAGTTGTAATTATAACTACCTCAATACAGTGTTATTTCTATTTGGTGGAGAGAAGTTGATAGAGGCGCTAATGTTGACAGCTATCTGCCGAATTTCGAATTGCGCTCCTATTTAAACTCTTCGGAAAATAGTCATGTGACGTAATTTTAACCAATCATTGCTTGTCCGGGACGCCGAACAGGTCTGATGGTGCCGAACAGATACTCTACAACCAGCTACACAAACTGAGAGTTAATAAACAATTTAACTATCATCACTTGTCTGTTTACACTCTGTCATTAGCAAATATATAAACATTACGTATTATGTCGTGTCCTTCAAACGTCAACGTACTTTAAGTCGTAACCAAGACTGTTAAGCTTGGGTGAAGAGTACACAACTACCAATGAACGCTGATAACATTGAAAATATATTGACCAGCATAAAAATTAAGAATACACTATTAAATATTCAAAACATACTTATACTGGTATAAAAAAGGCCAGCATTTACAATCAACAAGTGAAATTTAATCAAAAATGTGAACTTGACAAATTTACTGTGTGGAACCGGTCATGTGATCTAGTGTCGGCCATCTTGCCTGCAGACGTATTTTCGTGATGTCAGCTGTTATAGTCATCGAGCTTAGTGCTTTTCAAATAATGATTTGGATGGGAATTTAAGTATGATAAACATATTTCTGGGTGTGAGAAATTCATATAAAATAAGATTCCAGAAGATTTTGTGAGTATTTAACGATGTGCGAGGTTGAACTCGATGACATTTGTTACCACATGACCGGCGATCACACTTGACATACAGCATGAACAATTTAACACAGATATCATGATAAGCCGCGATCTATACATTTATATTGCATACAGTGTTCAAATTCATTCTTTCAGCAGTTTATATATATATATATATATATATATATATATATATATATATATATATATATATATATATATTAATTGACATGAACAGCATGTTTAAATTATTACATAAAAAACATCCTCCCCATCCATTGTATTAAAGTTTTAGAGCCCTCAGGTCTATTACACCACTAATGGGAGTACATAGGGGAGCTATTAACGTAAGTTCTGAAAGGGGCTTGAAACAAAGGAAAGGTGAGGGCTGCTCTCTTCAAAAGTAACACTCGACGATCAGTACCATAGTTGGTGTTCACGCCCCAATTATTAGAGATGGCCTTGGCATGGGAGTCTGCGGTATAGGTCTACTCAGCTATTACTGCCACCCCTGTTGTTGTGAAGCTTGAGGCAGCCGCTCTAGCTTGTGGACAAAATGAGACTGCCGCTAAGTTTATTACCTGTCATCACCAGGTAAAAGCTAAAACCACGATGAGATCCGCGTGGTAGCAAAGACCAAGCTGAATACCATATCAGGTCACAATTCTAGGGACCTAAAGGATGGACACGTCCCCAGTGAGTGCTTTGGCTGTTCACGTATCAAACTGAAATACATCTTGAGATGAAAGCCCAAATTCACTCAAGGGCATACAACGTGCAAGCTGCTGTGACAATAGATGAAGAGGCATTCCCTCCCCCCGCAACAAAGAAACAAAAAACCCCCAACAAAACAAAACCTTAAACAACTACACAAAAAACCAAAACAAACGCATTTATCCATCATGGTCGCGATGAAATCAACTCTGCTTTCATCCAAAACTAACCGGAGATTCACAGTAAAATTATGGCACTTTTTCATGATCTACCGCCTCCAAATATAATTCAAAGCGTTCCACCGTAAGATGTTGAGCATATTTGTCTGTCAGACTGTCCCCAGAAATATCAGTGTCCATATTACTCGTGACTTTGACCAATAAAATTAATGTAAAATGAGACGAAAGCAAAAATTTAGAACACAAAAGTAAGATCAAATAATTTAATTTGTTCGAATTTAAAAGAAGACGAGGAAAATAGGAGGCAGATTAAGCTATGAACTTCAAGTGTGGCCACGAAAATATTCAGCTTTAATATTCTTTTCCTCGATTTCACTATGCAACAAACAAAATAAATTCTCTGTCACTCTCATCTTTCTTTTTCACTTTCATTGCTCTTTCTAACATTCCAGGTTGATGCTTTAAAATTTCAACCATTTTGTCTTTCTTCTTCGATTATTTCAACTTAAATTATTCACATGTTCAATCCACTGAAGCAAGACGTTCTCTTTCTATCACAGTGAGTCATCTTTCTTTAATTTCTTTTCATCAAAAATGTTGAATTTCGATAACCTTTTCTAACTTTCTTGGTTGATGTTTAAACTTTTTAAACCACTTTGACTTTCTTCTTTGAATATTTCACATTAACTGAACTACATTTACATATGTTGACTCTACCATATCGACTTCAAAATACAAAATAAACGATGGGTTACTTAATATATGTTCTACTGCATGCATATAAACAGTCAATCAATTTTATACGAAATACTATCTTCACTTAAAGATAATTATGAATGTTAAGGTGAAATGCCACCATAAATATGCATGTCTCGCTGAGTACAAATGTTTTATTCAGACTGTATAGCATTCATAATTTACACATTTATAGGGTGATTAATACAAGCGAGAAGGTGCTAAATGCGTCGTAGTTATTTTATGGCTCAAGTGTACACAAGGTATTATTATAGCCTTGGAATTTTATTTTTAAACCGTAAAATGGCTCTGGGAAATAACTTCTTTTTAAAGCTAGTCCATACACCAACACCACTTGATCGTGAACACGCTGTACACCCCATCGCTGGGAATGTACACATTTGCACTTTGTAATGGCTGGCCTGGACTACATATTATTTTGGCTCTGAAATCTCAATGGCTGTCTATCTTACATTTAGAGGAATAATAGCTGCTTCACAAGTTACGGTTATCATTTTCTATAGCTTACAAACCGGGTTAGAAAGTAATGAATTACCAATAATGCTATCATCATTGCTCATCTGTTTTACTACGTAAATTCCATTAGTCACCAAAAGCAAGGCTAATACGGCCATACTCTACCAGAGTTAAAAAGGCGTCGACAAGAAAGCAATCATTACATATTTCCGAATGTACCTAACATACACATTTTTCAATGCTATTCTTCCACATCCACAGCCTCAGGTCAAGTGTGGGTGTGGCAGTGGCGGCAATATTCTTGCCCAGGGGCAATATTCTTCTACAGGAACGATTGCTTTCCTTCCCCCTCCCCTGGTCAATTACGCCTACCTGCTCATGTAATAATAATACCCTCCTTGTATATACTATAATTGTCTACACATATGTGCCTTGGAATCGCTAGTGTCGGGTATCTAACATCTGCTACACGTCAATTATGACAGGTCGAGTAGTTGAAACTTTAGTTACCTAAATGTATCGAACACGGTGTGATAAGAAAACATCTTATCATCAGTTTACTTTCTACAATTTACTTCTCTGTTTAGAAGCTTTCAGAATATCATTGCTTTTGTATTTAGGAGCAATTTCAATTATAATCCGCGACGTCAAACGAAAGATTTCGGTGATCATCCGTTAAAAACCTAATGCGAAATATCCACGTATGCTTACCTATGTTATGAAAAGGCTTTCATTGATAGTTGGTATTTATTATTTTATTATCTTATCTATTCTTATATTTATGATATTGATTTTCACTATATTTCCAACAAGTACGTAAGCTTATCTGTATTTCTATTGATGTCCTACACGTACTTTCCTTAATGTATACATTTTGAAGTTTTAGAATAACGTCTTAATTAACCTGGATCGATGTCAGAATAATATTAAAATGCATGAATTTTATTTAATTTACTTATTCTGAATGTAGTTATACTTTATGGTAACTTGTATGTATGACAGTAGTTAGCGGGGGCGATAGGGCGACACGTAGATATCGATGTTAAAATGGGTATGTTGAATATTGCGACAAGATTTATAGCGACAATGGGGTGGGTTTATTTAGTGACAAGAGAAAATTTAACATGGGTAATTTTAACAGGGGTGGTTCTGTTTAGCGATAAAGGGAATGGAACAGGGGTGGCGTCACAGTACTGGACACTGGCAACAATGTTGCAAGTGGCTGACCTCAGTCGGGCGGAACACTGGCAACAATGTGGCATGTGGATGACTTGAATACTGCTACTCTAGGTAGGGACAAATACAATGGAGACATAGGCATATAAACATATATAGAGATATACATGTACAAACATAGATTGATGAACATAAATCTATCACACCAAACCTAGACTAAAATTTTTTCGGCAAGAGAGTAAATCTTTTCGAGGCAATGGAGTGGCCCTGTAAAGGGCATTTGGTTTTTGCTAACACCATTCAGTTAACATAAAGGGCATCGCACAGATATTCTTCTCTTCCTCAAACTTCGTCTGACCTCTGGGTCGTAGATTAAGACTCTCTTCAGACAGCCTTGCCTCTCTACATAGATCCTTCGTTTCCAAAGGGCTGTCTCAGTTATCTGGGTGATAGCTCATGATGATCTGACATACACGGGATAGTCCGGGTTGAACAGCATCGACGATAGGAGGGTAGACGATTCCACGTTAGTCCACATCTTGTGACGAGAACAGGTGAAGGGAATGAGGTGAACTGCGGTTATTAATAGTGGAAGAGCGAATCGAAACGGATTGAGTTCTGTCACCAATCCTAACATGCATTACAAAATTTAGTCACAGTGCCGAGTCTGTCTTCCAATCCGAAGAGAGCTGCCTGTGCGCTAGGTGCGCTAGCGTCTGTGCGTAGTGAATCAATGCGACAGAGTTAGAACCTGACGGAAACTAAGAAGACGATGAATTGGGGTGCACTGGCCGTAGAGACAAGAAGTGATGGTATAGCAGCGGCTACTAAAGCAAACACGGTCCTACTTCCAGAAGAGAACGATTTAATTGGGATTTAGTAGATTTTCTCTCTTCTTCACAAGAATTTTGTTCCGGTACCAGCACCTTCACCACCTTCTCCTTCCTTACCGTACGGCGAGGATTTTAAACAGAGACAGAATGAAGAATTGGACAAATTTTTGCAACAGCAGAAAGAAGCAGAATAAGCCTTTCTCATTCAACAGCAACAGCGAAAAGAAGAAGAAGACGCAAGAAGAAGAAAACGACAGGGAAAAGAAGAAGCATAGAAGAAACTAGGTCTAGCAGAGAAGGAGGACAGGGAAAATCAAACGGTGACGGTACTCTTAGACATTTTGGCAGAGTTAAGGAGTCTGAAACAAAGGTATCAGACTTCTTTAATACGACCCAAGAGAAAAAGACCTTCCAGAGACAAACAGTCCAACCCCGTCCACACACCTACTACACCTGAGAAACCTACCCTAGTGATCTCTGCCAAATCATCGACAGCAGGTCCAGAAGTAGGCCTTGGCCGTTGCAAAGGGATAAGGCAGTTAAAGCTCTTTACTTCCCGTTCCTGAGTTTCTTTTTTTTTTTATAAAAGCAAACACCTAACGGTCCTTTTCAGGGCCACCCACCTCTCTCGAAAAGAGAGAGTAGTCATTTGCCAAAAATCAAATGAAACTCAGAATCCCTTTTTTCCCCATGATGGGCGTGTGTGAGTGCGTGAGTGTAGGTCCTTATTCTAAAAATCAAAACCAAGAGGCACTTACGTTTTTTTTTCTGGTATATTCTCTGGTACAAATTTATAATCCAATTTCTCAACACATCACTTTAAAAAGTTCTTTTTTCATCTTCTTTGTCTTTTCACTCTCTCCTTTTTTGAATTTCTTCACTGTCACACTTTTTTCCTCTTCTTCCTCACTTTCTTCTCGTCTTCTTGCCTTCTCTTTCTGGACGTGTCTGGGTTCATCCTCTTCTTCCTGTTTTGAACCCCTCTTTACCTTCTGCTCCTGTTGTTTCTTAGGGCAGTCCGAAGACCAATGTCCTTTCTCTTGACAATGCTAACAGGTATCTTGACTTTTGTTCCTGTTGACACTTGTGTTGCTTTGACGTTGTGGACATTCTGTAGTCCAGTGCCCTTTCTTCTGACAGGTATCTTGACTTTTATCTTGAAAGGAGGTGGAGTAGTCCGTCGGCTTCTCTGAAGAAAACCTTCGTATGACACCTCGCAAAGCTCTGATCAGAAGTTCGATCTATGTTGTCTCTTCCATCTTTCTGGTCGGATTGAGATTGAAATGAATACTTTGAGGGAAGACACTGGCCTTACATTGATATAAAGGGGACCATGGCGTTTAAAATGTAATCTGACTTTCTGCACTTAAGATGAATCGATCGCATCATTTCTTGGAGAAAGGAGAAGAAAGTAAAAGGCAGAAACGTCACCTATCGCCTCGCACAGTAGCTGAAGTCATGGCTCAAATCCATGCCAGCGATTTTGAAGATGACATGAGTGAGCCAGAATCCTGACCCAGAGAGTCTACGTCAAACCAAAGTCCACCACCAGTAACCCCTGAAAAGTACTATCATAACGAGAGACGGATAAACGCTCCTCTAGAAAATTTAGGACCATGGCCTACACGTACACGGCGAAGTTTAAAGATTTCAAGTCCGAGGTACCGTTGGATAAAGCAGGAGCATTCATCACCGAAGTATGGGATTCTTTGTTAACCGCACTAAAACGACAATGTGAAGCCAAATAAGACGATCGCTTGACACTCTCCATTTATCACGATAGTCTGAAGTCCCCGTTTGGATCGAGTTTAGCAGGCCATCAGAACTGACACCTTCCAAAGTCATCGACAAGATTCAACACATACAGCAGTCCAACGACAAGTTTCACATCACCGATGGAAAAGGGACACTGTACATGGCCAACGTTTCTCTTCCTAAAGGGACCGGACAAAGCAAAAAGGTGAGATTGGTGAATGACCTTCGCAGCATCAAGCGCAGCATCGTCCATATTAAGAACCCTCAAGATAAGGGCATCGTGGTGGGACGAACGTATGCCGACAAGAACGACACGGTAGAATGGAAAAAAAGCCTGGAAAACTATTCAACGATCGGACCGAGCCAAACAACAAAGAGAAGCGGAACTCCTGTTAAAGCAAACTGGTCTATCTAAAGACACACCATGTGGCATTCCTGAAATGCAAAAATTGCAAGATATCTTGGCTCTACGCTACACGCTGAAAGTATACCCTCAAGAAGTGCGTGGACCTCTGTTGTTTCGAGGCAACAATTTCAAAGACGGAAAACACAATCACGTCGATCATCACGATGAACATTTCGATGCCATTACCAGTATCACCGGATTCCTCTGATACAGTTATTACTGTGAGAAATATGACTATGGCTATAACAATCGAGAGCAACACATGCATTGTGGATCGAAATGTCCAGGATGTTTGGCCTCTAAACCCTGTCTTGACGCAGGACAAGAACGAGTGCATTGCCCTGCTTGTCAGCGCACTTTTGTCAGCCCTACCTGTTATAAACATGTCAAGACGCAAGATTCACAGAGGAAGAGTGCTTGTCAACTGCTGTGATTGTGCCATACTTGTGGACAAGGAATACGTACCAATAGTGCCAAGGCACACGTATGTCCAGGAAAGAAACGATGCCGCATTTGTCTCCAAATCGTGGACTTGGAACACGAATGATACATTCAAAAATACCAACCCCAACAGGAGGAAGAAGATGACCAGAAGAAGAAAGGGAATTTCATCTTTTTGGATTTCTAATGCATGCAAGAGACCGGTATTCACATTCCTAATTTTTGCGTGGCTCATCGAACGTGCGAGAAATGCATCCAAGAACCTGTCTTTTGCCACTGCCCTCAATGTAGCAAGATTCCTGGCGGACGTGGAAAAAATCTTTCGAGGACCGAATACGCTGGCCGATTTTGCCCAGTGGATCTTAGACCCTATCGACGAGAAAGGAGCCAAGAGGAAATCGAAAATTACGGAGATAGCCATCGCTATGCCACGGTGATGGCTCACAGTTTCTCGGGATACGATTGACAGTTTCTTTTGAAATACTATACGGAACAAAGCACCGAACGTCCTAAAGTCACTTTGAACGGAGCCAAAATCATCTCCATGCAGGTGGGGCAAGTGCAGTTTAAAGATTCAATGAGTTACTTAGCCATGCCTTTGAGCCGAATGCCTAAAACGTCTGGAATGACAGAAATGGCCAACGGTTATTTTCCGTACTTTTTCAGTACCGAAGCCAATCAACATGCCGTTCTACCTCATTTGCGTGAGGCTCACGACTACGACCCAGACAACATGTGCACCGAACAACGAGAAGCCTTCTACGCTTGGTATTACACTCACTCCTCGGACCCCTTCGACTTTCAGGAAGAAATGTTAAAGTATTGTCGAGCCAACGTGGACATTTTACTGCGTTGCTGTGGAAAATTTCGAGAATCATTCATGGAGCACGGAGGGATCGATCCTTTGAAACAAGCCTGCACCATTGCCAAAGCTGTTCCTTAGTGTACCTCAAACGATTCATGCCCGAAAATACCCTGGCTGTCATTAGCCCTCAAACGACGAAGTTTGTCATACGTCAATATTCGGTCAAAGCACTGCGCTGGCTACATTACTTGTGCGACAAAGAAGACAAATCGATCCAACAAGCCCCAAAAGGAGGAGGCGAAAAGACCATCGGAACGTATTCTGTGGATGGCTGGAACTTAGAAAACCCCAAGATCGTGTACGAGTTTAACGGTTGCTTATTTCACGGATGTCCCATCTGTTACCCTCAACGTGACACGACAAATCAGTTTTTACGATGTACCATGGAAGACTTGTACGAGGTCACTTATCAGCGGGGTTTGAAGTTAGACCAGCAAGGATATCAAGTGGTGGAAATGTGGGAACACGAGTACAATCACCGTTTGAAAACCGATCACGAGTTTTAAATGCATCGTGGAAAGTTACAAGATGGTGGACCCTTTGAACCCGCGGAATAGTTTGTACGAAGGACGGACGAATGCCACCTGTTTGCTGTACCACGCCGACGAGGAGAAAGGGGAAGAAATCAGATACTTGGACGTGTGTTCGTTGTATCCTTACGTGTGGAAATATTGTCACCTTCTCGCAGAGCACCCGCATTTGCTGACGGAGCACATCGACCTGGACAACATTCGACAATAGGAAGAGTTGATTAAATGTAAAGTCTTGCCTCCCACGGGCTTGTACCATCCCGTTTTACCTCACCATTGTCAAGGAAAACTGATGTTTCTCTTGTGCCCTACTTGTGCCGAAACGTGCAACCAAGACCAACCTTGTCAGCACACCCAGGAAGAACGCTCCTTGGAAGGAACGTGGGTTAGCGTGGAATTGTTTAAAGCTCTGGACCTGGGATACCAACTGTTAGAAGTATACGAGATTACCACTTTCTCAAGACAGAACAGTACCACAAGAGTTACGAAACTCAGAAAGGTATTTTCGCAGACTATGTACATGCTTTTTTGAAACTGAAACAAGAAGCAAGTGGATATCTTTCATGGCGCCACACTCCCGAAGAACAAAAGAAATTCAAAGAGAAATACTTTGACAAGGAGGGCATCACTTTAAACCACATCGAGAAAAACGAAGGAAGGCGATCGTTTGCTAAAGTAATGTTGAATTGCTTGTGGGGCAAAATGGCACAACGACCGTGTTTACCCCAGAGGGAGTATTTGTCCGATCCTTCCCGCTACTTCCAAATGATTCACGACAAAACCAAATACATGAAACATGTGGAGACTTGATCCTGGTCAATTACGAAGAAGAACTGGACTTTGTAGAAGCCGACGAATTTGGAAATGTCATCATTGCGGCCTACCTGACAGCCCATGCTCGCTTAAAATTGTACGAAGCTTTAAAACTGTTAGGAGATCGTGTGCTGTATTTTGACACGGACAGTTGCATCTACATCGATCGCCTGGGTCACCGGCACCTGACATTGAAGGAGACCATTTAGAAGCCTGGACGGACGAGCACCCTGACGGCAAGTTTCGAAGTTTTGCTAGTGGCGGTCACAAAAATTACGGCCACGAACACCGGGACCGCCAAGGAGAAGTGTACACCGTGTATAAAGTGAAAGGATTGACTCTCAGTCATCGCACCAGTCAAGTGGTGAACTTTGGCGTATTGAAAGAAGCCATGCAGTCTGCAGAGGATCAAGATTTTAAAGTGACCACCTACCAACCTCACAAGATTGTACGTTTAGCTACAAACCAAATCATCAGTCGGTCTTTGGAAAAAGTGTATCAAATCGTGTACCAGAAGCGAGTGCGGCTTCCCAACCACTTCACTTTACCGTACGGACACACTAATATTGGTCAGCATATTAAAAGTTACAATGTCCAATAACGATAGTTCATTGTAACTACAAACCCCAAGCGAGAAAGATGAATACTTTTAAACAGACACCATTCAAGTTCAGTTATTCTCAAGTGGAGTGCGATGCTGTGCCTTGCGATGGCAGGGATGCCGTACGCTATGACTTCAGCGATTCAGTACCACATCATGGGAACTTTGATATAACTACTACTACTACCACTACTACAATACCTACCATGGAAAGTGATGTTGTGCGTGTCAAACCTGTCAGAAGCGAAAGCTATGCCACTCGATATCGTACACCTTATCACTTTATTGGTTTTCATTGGCAATGTCATCCTCCACGTGAAACTATGCGGTTATCACCTATGGAACCCTGAGCAAATTACTGCGGATTTCACCGTACCCTCATCGAAATAAACCTGTGAAAGAAGAATATTCGATCCTTGTACGTTTGTCTGAATACTGCGAGTTTGTAAGTCGTTTCCAAACCTTCCAAGAAAAATGGTCTAAATATCTGGGAGGACCTACCCCCCGAAGAATTAGCCAGAGCCGGATTTATTAACTTGGGCGAAGGTGATAAAGTCAAGTGCTTCAGTTGCGGTGTGCCTCCTCACCAGTGGGAACAGAAAGATTCCGCTTACCTGGAGCATGCTCGATTGTCTCTGCACTGTCACTACCTACGTTTAGTGGGACGACCTCAGTAATGTCTATATGGATACTTTACGAGAGAACATTGGTGGTTTGCCTGTGCAGTTGAAAGAACGCATTTACCGAGAGTTTGTCAAAATACAAGTGAAACGCGAACTCAGAATCATTTCTCCATTTTTAAACTATGCTCTTTTCCAAAGTAAACGAAGACTGATTATAGGAGAACATTACTTCAGTCACAAAAATAAACGAGGCTATTGGCCACGACCTAGCGATTCATGAGCCTTGGAGGACACTATGTTTATTACTTCCAACAAAAGAGGGTAATAAAACTGGCTACCATGCCACAGCTTCAGTAATCTCTGGATGGATACTCTGCAACAGAACATTGTTGGTTTGCCTGTGGAGCTGAGCGAACGCATTTACCGAGAGTTGGTCAAAACACAAGTCCAACGCAAAGAACAATTGCATCCGTTACGTCACCAATGTTGGAACCACTGGTACCTAAATGTTATAAGAGGACTGATCAAGTGAAAGCGATCCAGCGGTCAGACATTGTTCAACTGGACGAGGACCAGAAGACTTTGGTTGCTACTCATCCTAATTCGTACAGGCTAGCCAAACTACACGAATTCCGTAGGAAGAGTTAGAGGATTACCAAAATGTTTTACACGAACAAATCTTGTTTCAAGAGGAACTGTCTGTGCGACATGTGGTATGTGAGTTAGTGACTAAACTATTTGGATACGTCGACGGAGTACGACCAGTTCTGTGCAAAAGTACATTTATTACCTCCGACAAAAAAGAGGTTTAAAAACTAGCTACCATGCCACGACAGTTAACATTAGTGATACCGCGATTGCCGTGGAAGGAAATCAATGACAGTATTCAGACTGGGTGGATTACCAACTCATTTTATGAGCACTGTATCCAATTAATTTGGGTCGACGTGTGGCGTGTGTCTCAGTGACTTGCTTTCCGGGATTTCGTTTACCAGCCGATTCTTTGTGGACTCGGTACGATCTGTACTGTGACATACCACCAAAAACATGAGGGTAGTATCTTTAAATGTACAGGAGAGACTCATTCTGTTAAAAGCCTTGCGCATTCATCTCGATACTTCTCGACCTCTACGGGAAAAAATATTCGTCAACTTTCAGTCACTGAAGATGTGTACGTGACTGGAAAAGTTTAGGTTTTGAGGCTTGGACAAAAGAAGCGGCAAACTATGCCACCTTCGTCACCAAAAAAGATGTACAGTAACTTGTTTATATTCCACTTTGATCGTTTCGATGTACATAACCATTTGTCTTTTATATCTTTTTTGTCTTTCGTGCTACATTTTAAAAATGTTTTTTAAAATAAACTTGTCCTGAAAAAAGTTTTAAAACGCTTGTCTTGTCTGTCTTCGTTTCAAAAGTGACATTCCCTACACCAGGGGTCTCAAACTCAAACCACCCTGAGGGCCACATGAGGACATTTTCTATGGCCCAAGGGCCGCACCACCTTAGTTTTCTCTTATGACACCTTGTGACGGCAATCATTTTGCGGGCCACAGGATACGGCTTGGCAGGCCGCGTGTTTGAGACCCCTGCCCTACACTATGGCTACGTCTTCTGTCTCTGCTCCTTCTTCCTCCACTTTCAAAGTGATCGACGAAAACTTAGATCGTGCCAGTTGGGAGGCCTTGTATCTTCGCCATCCCTTTAACATGTTAATTGCTGGACCGAGCGGTTCAGGGAGAACCGAATTTGTCAAACGTTTGATTGAACATGAACATCATTTGTTCGATCGTCCACCTCGACATATCGTGTGGTGTTACAAAGAGTGGCAATCGGCGTACAGCCTCCTGCGAGAAAGTCAAGGCGATTCCATAGTGTTTTTTGAAGGCATTCCTGGCGAAGACGACGGGATCGTGTCTGATCCCTGTCAAACTCATCTGGCCATCTTCAACGACATGTTAGGAGAAGACGAAGAAGAAATTAAACTGTGGTTTACGCGCAAAGGGCATCATCCTAATGCCAGTGTCATTTACATCACCCAAAATTTCTTTCAACAAAATAAAGCCCATCGCACCATCAGCCTCAATGCTCATTACGTGGTCTTGCTTAAAAGCCCTAGAGATAAATCGCAAGTGCAAGTGTTAGCCAAACAGTTAGGAACTCTTTGGCTGACATGCGTACAACGATGCCACTCAAACCCCTCATACTTATTTACTCGTGGATTTAAAACCTATGACCCCCGATTATTTGCGATTTCGTACCCATCTGTTTCACCACTGGTGCCAAGACGAAGGGCTTGTCGTGCACACACCCCAGTTGACTTAACAAAAAAAATCTATAAAAACCTCGGACACTATTGGTCTGTCTCACACATCGTCAACATGACGTTTCTTCAGTCTCATCTTCTCGTAAAATTGATTCGTGCCTTGTACGTGCCAGAAACTTGCTCATGTCTTAGAAGCCAGTCTCAGAGAAGTCACACGATGGTTTACGATGACAGCACGTCAATTACTGCAAGGCATCTTTCACATTCCACATCAAACCAAACGCTTTTTTTAAGAGAAACAAAGTTGCCTTGACGCAATTGGCCGATCCTCGCATCGACACTCAAACCAAAAAACAAATCATTTTGAAACCTGGAGGTAGCGGTTCTCTAGGAGGTGTTATCATTCGCTCCCTCTTAAACTGAAATCCCAATGCCCCCAAAGTCCTCCTCAAGAAAAAAATCCGCTCCTCGACCTCAACGTACCCAGAAGAAAAAGAACAGTGGTGTCAAGACCAGGTCACAGCCTAAGAAAAAGAAAAGTTCCCTGAAAAAGAAAAAGAAAAGTCCCCAGAAAAGACCCCAGAAAACAGCTTCTACACGCAAGAGAGGAACTTCGGCCAGGGCGCAACCTTACGCAAGCCACGACCTTCAGCGTCTCCAGTAGCTTCAGGTTGTTCCACTTCTCCGATGCTAGTGATGCCAGCCAAACCCATTTGGACACCAGTTCTTCCCTATTTGATGAAACAATGGAAACCAGAGTCTCCAGGATCTTCTCCTCCAGCGGTGACACCCTCATCCTCTTTAACCACTGCGGCAGCTGCTCACAAAGTACCTGCCCCAAAAATCAAAGTCCAAGAGAGATCGGGCATGTTACGGAGTTTTCTGGATTTATCCAAGCAAAAACTGTCCCGATTTAGTCCGTTGCGAATCCCTCTACGACGCGTGATGCCTGTCATCAAGTTGAGACGACGTAAAGAGAATCAGTGACGACACATTCCACTATAAAAAATGACCTGGGGAAGACGATGGGTATCAGTGTTTTTGTGCTCCTAAACGCCAAAAGATGTCCCCTAAAAGAAGCGCAGACCACCATCACAATCGTCGTTCTCCTGTCCAAAAAGGAAAAGGAAAAAGGAAAGGACAGTCGTTTGACCCTGCATCCGAAAAAAGCGCTTAGCCAGGTGTCGACGTCTACCACCGAAAAGACACAGTCGTCCAAAGAAAAAGAGGAGCAACCAAAGGGGAGGATTGTTTGGCGATATAGGAAAAAAAGTCGTCACATTTTTGACGGTGCGATAGTCCAAGAGTTCGTCAAAAAGACTGGTTACACACACACACACACACACACACACACACACACACACACACACTTGTATTCATATACTTGTGAGGACCTTGACATATGACTACATTTCGAGAACCATAAGAAGGAATAAAAGGATAGGTTAGAAATTTGAAAGTAAGCTTAACTGCAACCCAGGCCACATCTGTATCACTTCCTTTTTGCCGTATAGTTCTTTAAACATTATGAGGACTACTCTTACTTTACCATCTTTGTGAGGACGTCATTGTGAGGACTAATTACACACAATCAAATACCAACATCAACCTGAGAACCTGAATATTTTTTTCTCTTATTGCGCCTGTTCTGCAAAAACATGAGAAGATATCTATTTAAAAGCTCAAGAACTAATTTCTCTGCAATTAAATCTGTAGACAAACAGATACATGCGCTTAAATGTTCAAATCTCTTAAAAATATAAGTTTAAGTTATTTTGCCGAAAACAACACCGCAGGCACTGTTCTGCAACTTCGTGACCTCTTTTATTAACACAATCGAAAATTGCCATCAAGTTGTCAAATGAGAAACATTATTACAACAAAAATATGCATCAAGTCTAGACAGTGCATAATTAAAACTTAAGAATATCAAACATATCTAAATTGTAAATTTATCTATTAAAATAAAACATAAGATTTTTAAAAATTTAGGTTGACACCAAAGGAACACAAATGTTTGCCCATGGCAAATTCACTGAAACTGAAGTTGTCTTTGGGCAATCTGCGCTTGACCCATTATATGGCAATATATCACAACTAAAGTTTAAATATTAGGCAGAATAAAACGGGAAGTTAAGTAAATTGCTTTACATTCGTTTTACAGTTAATCTTTTTTTCCCCTTTTTTCTTTGTTTATGTCTTAAAACCATATGCCCATAATTAAAGTTATCAAAAACGTGTGTAAATGGTAAATGAAGATAAATATGTACGCGAGAAAAGGAAGAGTTAGAATGTAGATATATGCATGTGTATATACATAGATAAATATATTATGGCTTTGAAATAGCTAGAATTGAGAAAGAGAGTATAGAAAGAAGGGGTGGGGGTAGGTAAAATACGTTGAACTGAAACATTAAATATTTTTCTTCGAAATGGTTCATTTGATTTGCTTTTGGAAACGTTAAGTTCACTTTTCTACGCCTGAATATGCTATCAGATCAATATGTACAGTAATGAAAGCTAGACTTTATGGAAAAATATTTTTTTTTCTTAAACTAAATGATTTGAGAATGCTGACTTATTCATTTGCTTAACAATAATCATCTAGTCACATTGAAATCGGGGACATGCATTTAAATTATCTCTGACTAGCTTACTTTTGAAAAGGAGTTTAGAATACTTATTTATATTTGTTTACTTCTTTTCCAAACAATAAATATTTATCAGCTTCTGTAATTTTCAAGTAAACAATCAGACAATAGATGATAAACACCGATTGGGTTGCTAGAATTTAGGTTGATTGATTAGACATTTAAAGAAATAGAAATGGCTATAATCATTATGGATAAGTGCTTTATTAAGCATGCCTGTAAAATAAATCTCACACGAATTACAGTATTAAGATATACATGTATTACCTAATTGCCTTCAAATCGGCGACATGTATCAAAATAATCTTTGAGAAGCCGATTGTTTAGAGTCTGGAAGCTCGGCATATAATGCATTCCAAAAACTTTCCATGGCTTATATATATATATAGTATGTACGCTGTATCAATGATATACCATGAGATGTATAACATTTTTATTAAAGAAAAAGAGGCTTGCCGAATTATGCAGATCACACACACACATATCACAGTACATGTCGTATAATGTCGACAGGGTATGCAAACTTTCTGTCTTTGATTATACAAATCATAACGCAACTGCACACATACCGTTACAACGAACCATATTCTTGTAGGTTACTTGGTCTAAGTTCAATTTCAAGGTTTTCATTCAGCCTAAATTCTTTTTCTCTCTCACCCAGGTTTCTGAATATTTTGACCCTGATGCATGAGAGGAGAGGGAGAACGGAAAGCAGACGGGATTGCGTTGAAATTGTGTACCATATTAAAATACATTTAGAAAACGGGGATTATTAATATTTTTTATCGTTATTTTCATACGTCACTAGTGATTAATGAGTGGACAGCACACAGTTGCAAGGGTGCAGTTATATATGCGAATTACTGCGTCATGGGCGGATCACAATTAGATATACCAACATTATTGGTATATCAAATTGCTTTATACCAACACTCTATAAGTGACGTTATTTTTATATATTGAAATGTAACTGACAAGTTAAAATATAAATATATAGTTCCTGCTGTCAAAATTTGATTCAAATATTCATGTTATATCACGGATTACAAAATGGAAATTATGCACTCTAACAGGGATAGACTGATTACGGAAACTGTGGACCATTACGTAAAAGAAGATTGTGATAAATGTAATCATACATAAAGGTGATGATATATGTACTTTGGGGAGATTGCAAAGTATGAAAATTGCAGAACATAAAGATTGATGAACTGTACTCGACTTCTCTTAATTTTTGTTTGCCTTGCTCGTTGGATAATACCCGGGACTAATATGAACTTCTTCTGGCATCAGGAAAGTCGAAAACCCTAATAATAATAATAATAATAATAATACGAGGGTCTATTATTCTGCATCAAATTGAGGACTTGTACTGGTAACTGATGACGAGATTTACAACTATAACCATTGTACTAGATGGGCGAGGGGGAGAGCATAAAATCAGATTCAGTTATTTTTTATTCCTACTTTTTGAACATCTGACATCATCAGTATTCAATTTTTAACATGTAATATATTGCATTGAAACAGTTTCAGATCACATATCGTAACACGTTCATGATCCCTCCTCCAAGAAGATCAAACTAATAGGACCAAAGCAACACTGTTGTGTTCATATTAGACATCAGATCAGCACCATATTTGTTTAGAGTGATGCATTGTTACAGTGGTTTTTTGCAATAAAATCAAAACTGGTGGTGATGTGTCCTTGTACATATTATACAGGTGGTACAATGCAAGGATTTATTCTCTTAATATAAATATTGGAAGTAGCAGAGACTCTAGATACCACTGAAATATAAAAGCGCAACTTTAAAAACATGTAACAACGCTTGTGATGTATATTTAATTTATATTTTTTGGCTTTTATCCATGATTATTTGTCACGTGTATCTAAATTGTAAGACTGACCTTGGTCAGTAATTGAGTTTAATGCCTACCTGACAAAACTCTTATTGTTGTGTAAACAATATAATTGTCACGTTTGCTATGCCCCAGCTATAAACACATGTAAAAGCAAGCTATAATCTTCTTGTCTTGAACAGTGCCGCGGCTTTGTGTTTGATCTCCAAACATTGCCGCGGGGCGAGTGTTAAACTCTTATGCTAGGTTACCTGACCGGCCGAAGACCGGAATCTTGAATCGGTACAGGCGATAGATCGCACCACTTCACACCTATGTGTTACAGCTTAGTCCTAAGATCAGAGGGAAGCCCGCGGGATATGCGGGGTGTGTTCTTGTCCGTCCCCACGTTGACAGACAGCGAGAGGGACATTGTCTGCTAAGTTTGATTGGATCGGTTCATAGCGATATCCAATCGGAATTGAGACAGAGGGTGTGATTACAATGCAGGCCGAATTATAACTTTCAGAGCTCTTAGAAAAAATTTAGTTTCGCCTAGGCAGTTTGCTGAGCAATAGGGTTACTCCGAGAGAAGCCACTCGTAATCTGGCGGTAAAACTGAGAGTTAGATTCTAAGGAAAGACAAAGCTTCGAAAATGAAGCTTTTTAGGGGACAGAACTCCTGGTTCTGTTGAGTCCCGAGTCTCCAAGAGGTGGAGACGGAATTGAGACTAGCCGAACAGTCGAAGTCGACAGAAGTCTATTCGGTGGAGAGAAGGTGGAGAGAGTGTGGAGGAGGAGGAGGAAAAGGAGTCTGGAGGAGAAAGAGGAGGAGGAGGAGTATAGAGCAGTCGAGGAGGAGGAAAAGGAATTTGGAGAAAGTCGGGGAGGAAGAGGAGAAGGAATTATGAGAAATAGGAGAGAGAACAATACCAAAGTAGAATACAAAGGACGTGTGGAAATCAATCTCACACTGCTAATCAAGTGATGCAGTAGGCTGTTAAAGGGTCGAGCGGAAGAAGTGTAATTGGAATTTTTAATCATTTGGCTATTGAATTGTTATTAAATTGTTATTCATTGAATTTTACCCTATTTTGTATATTTAACCATCTAACCGTCGGCATTGCTGACTGGGGACTCGGAGCTTTAGATCAATCTTTCACTAAATTTAATTTCCAACAAAATCGAGCCTGGGTGGAACTTCTACAATAGTTTAAATGAAATATTGGGAGCACCCCACTCCACCATAAAAAAAATCCCCACAATAATATATAGCTAATATTTGTCTGATTTTAGATTATATATTAAGATCATTATTACTGGAGGTAAATATGTTTACTTGAATTTGAATTTAGGACACTGGTGTTCCTCAATTTAGGTTGTGTTTCAGTTAATATTGCAGAGGATTCATTTCTTTAAATTATTCACTGAAATTTCAAGGTGCTTATCATTACTTCTTGAACTAAATCACTATTTTGGAATTGTACTGAATTCATTCAAAGGCGTTTTGGATTATATCACCATGATACAGGAAGACTGTTGGCACATTAGCACATTCGATGCTACTGACATATCATCAAGTTCAATATTGAAATTTGTTCGGATCACTACTGGAATTCATTTGAAGAAGAGAAAGACAAATGCAATTGCAGAAAGAGAGTTGCTGAGAGAGAGAGAGAGAGAGAGAGAGAGAGAGAGAGAGAGAGAGAGAGAGAGAGAGAAGATACGCAAATGGAGTGTGTGTGTGTGTGTGTGTGTGTGTGTGTGTGTGTGTTTGTGTGTGTGTGTGTGTGTGTGTGTGTGTGTGTGATTTGGATATTTATTGTAGCTTTAGCAATTTTTCAGTCATATCGCTACGATATCTGCGGCATGGCATTCTATAGAGATGTCTAGCACTGGGGCATCATGCTGCTGTCCCACCCAGTCACATTATCCTAACATCAGGCCGACCAGTCCTAACACTAACCTTTTAATCCTGAGCACCTAACGAAGCAGCTGTTAGTACCATTTTTATGTCTTTGATATGACTTGGCCGGGGATCTAGCTAGCGACATCCCATATCCGGGATGGACACTCTAGCCACTAGGCCACTGGAGTGGTTGATAGGCAAATTGAAATAAAGAAGAAGAGATGGAGATACAGAGAGAAAAAGGGGTAATGCAATTTACATTACAAATTAGAACTAAAAAGAGTGAAAAGCAACCCCTCCCTTTACATACAAACTCATGTTTTGATGCTATCATAAATAATAGGTTAGTACCAATTTTTAGAGAAGAGGAAGTAGATCAATATGGCCAGGAGAGCATTGAGATATATTTTTGCAAAGTGTACTTATGGGCAAAGCTAATAAAATTTACACTTCACGGTCATTACAACAAAGTGTTCATTATGATGTGGTTGAGGGGTTAAGTTGGTACCTGACGTATATCAGCACAAGATAGGAATTTCAAAACGGAAACTGGACAGACCCATGTCGAATTTGCAAGAGCAAACAAAACAAATACTGGATCAGTGGTGCTTGGTCAAAAAAGGTTGATCAAGATTAACATAACCTCAGACTGCTTATATTAGTTGAAAGGTTCAAATATTGTGTCCATAGTGACGACAAGACCTAGAGTGGTGAGTAAAAGGTCGAAACGCTAGAAAATGCTGCTTATACAGCTGACCTTTATTCCTTGACTCAAAAGTTTCTTTTGTTTTAAGTTTTCCTCTCAGCAGTTTTTCAGGTAAAAATCATCACATTCTCGTATCAGTACTCGCAAGTCTGAGTCTGGCACGTTTTAGATATCATAATTATGACAACACTGATAAGGAATCTTTATCTCGACCTATGTGAACTTATTGCAACAAGAAAGTGCATGTCATTTCTGATTGCTACAGATTGAAAAATAAGCAACATAATAAAGACAGACTTTCCAAATGCTCTAATTTTAAGAGGTCAAGGTCACAGCCATGTATTGAAAGTAATAAATTTGTTGGATCAAACAAATCAGTCTGATTTTATTATCGAGAATTATACGCCATTCATGTTGAAAGGCTCTATATGACCTGTGGACAATTCTGCCAAGCCCAACCCCATTAAAATATTAAGGTACACAGGAGCTTCTCCAGGTCTTTTATCATCAGGTATATTACCTGTATCTGAGAAAAAGTCTAGTCAGAGTGTTCTTATTCAGGATGGAAAGTCCAGCTTTATTTTTTATGAACTCATGACCAATGATCCACCTACTGAGCTGTTATGGCCACCTACCTAATAATGTCTGAAACCAAAGTATTAAAAATAAATAACAGTAGGAAGTTGAGAAGAAAAAGAAAAAGATTAAATGATTAAATTGCATTATAATTTAATTAAGTCATCCAGATAAGCATGTATGAAAATGACACATATTTAACTGCATACAGTAAATGACTATAATCATCATCTCCACAAAAATGTTTCATATAAAAGACGCAACCCAAAGAAATTAATTTCAGTGAATTTGTATGTCATTATTGAATAAATACAAGAAGCTGGCCACAGCCTGCATGTTGAGTCCACTCATGAACAATATTCAAAATGTTGGTTACAATGGTATTAAAGTGAAAGAAAGTAAAATTCTGCAAGACAGAGGCTAATCTAGTGGGTTGGCAGATGAACAAATTTACATCAACTACCATCTCAGGTGGAGGAGTCTTGACAAAATATGGCATCACAGGAAGACATATGCAATACTGCTACATTGTTACATGAAAAAATCATCTTAGTTATCTTACTGTCTGCATGAACAATCTCTATTATAATCAAACAAGGTAGTTCCTTCCAAACCTGATGAAAAGTCAAACTGTCAAATTGTTTTAAGAAGGAGTCCAAAAAGACTTATAAAAACGAAAAGCGGGCAGCGGACCTTTGAGCGCACTGAAACACATGCTAAAATACAAGTCAAGAATATAGATGCGGCATAATCTTGCTGATTGACATTTTAAACATCTGACAAACAGAACAGCTGCATAAACAGATTCAACTGAAAGTTGTTTAATAAGTTTTGCCGTCAGAATATTCAGACAGACTTATGTTGGCGCAATAAAATTGTACTAGACTTGCATTTAAGGTATGCAATGTACCATTTCAAAACTGCTGTATATATCTTACCAAAGTATATATGTCTCAATCCACTATGTGTAAAGAAATTAAATTGCAAACTTCTCTAAAACTAATATGAATAATATGTACAGGAAGAGCATATTTGTAAAAGGAAGAAAAATTTAAACAGAATGTTAAAAACCGTACTGCATAATTATACTGAAGTACTCTTGACTTCAGAGACAACACTCTATTCTCTTATGGAAATATTCAAATTTACATTTTTGAAACATGGTAATACTTTCAATGTTTGTTTACTGAATGGCTAATATAAAAAACTACTTCACAGACAGGAAAAATATTTGCTTAGCAAAAATATGATAATGTACAAATAACAAAACTATAAATCTGAACACAAATGTAAACTTTCTTGGCCTGAATGAAAATTAAACGAATTACTAAAAAGGAATCTAAGAACACACTGTATCACAACTGGAAAATCTACCTTATTTGTCGGCCTATAAGTCACTGTCAAGGTTAAGTCGAATTTACACATTTTGTACAGTTTCCATCCTTCATCCATATAAAAGTAGATGCTGAGTATAAGACAAGGAAAGAGCAATACCTTGTATTTTTACTACTCTTTGTTCCACATAGCATCGTGAATTTTCCATAAATTCACAGATCAGCACCATAATGTAACTAAAAGTACCTAATTTGTTTCACACAAAATATTTAAAACAAATTTGCTACTTTTAGCTACAGATGACCTGAAAAGTTAATAATTTACAGATAGGTTAAAATTCTCAATGCTGTGTGAAATGAACTTTAGCAACTTCCATTTTCAGGAATATTAATAGTATGTATTTCAGATTACAGTGAAATTGCATCACTGATCCTAAAGTGTCTTTTCCAGAGTTCTGTTTTGATGAGATAGGCATGTGCATTCCATCGCATTTCATGCTATTTTTAGCATTACTACCCTGTTTATCTGCAGCTTGTATGAAATTGAAAACAGTAATAAAGTAAACAGTAAATGTAAACTAATAAAATACATGCCATAATCCTTCAGATTCAAATTTAAATATTCACAATATTTAAATCCATATAGGCTCCATTTAGGTCAAATTCCAAAAATGACCACTGAATCATATTGTGTAATTTTCTTTGTATGCACAATGACATCTCCTTTCCCAACAAATAAGAATAAGTTCATGTACACTTCCCATAGTCATATAGCATATGGTTTTCATCTCTGCTCATGCTAGTTGTTAGTCTGAATGACATTTCTGTCGCTGAGCACAAAATGTGTCACTGGTTGAGAAACTTGCACGAGTAAGCACCTGACATTACATGGTACTGCATTCATAATACCCTATGGGTAGTCTCATTTCCCGATTTGATCTGGTCTGCCGAACATTGACCTCAAACAGGTTTTAACTGGAATGACTTGGCTCAAGCATTAGTGTATTTAATTAGCATGTAAATAACACTGCAAAGCTGTTTTGTTCTTGAGACAATAGATATCATCATTACAACCAGAAGGAATTGTTGGCACAGTGGTATCAATTGATAATGGAATGTAGCATTGCCTTTGTACAGGAATATGATCACTATTGTCAACTAATTTAACAATACAGATTATAATTGTCCTGAGACTTCTCTCTCATATCGGGGCATATTTTATTTGATCACGAGGTGCAAGAAGAAAAATGCGATGAAATACCTGTCTTTGTCGTCGTTATTCATTTTCTAATGCACATATATGTAATCAAATTAAAACAACATATAGTACTAGTACATACTGTTTTAGCTCAATTACATCTGATGCACATGAATTTAATATAGAAAATCATGTAGACAATTTAAGATCCTTCTCATTGTCAGGTGCTGATTTATTTAGTACGCAATCTCTTTCCAAAACGATAATTATTTTACACATTATTTTCCATACTTTTGGAGAAAAATATTTTTTTTACATTAAAAAAAAAATTACACGATGAATGATAACACAATTTGAATGACATAATCCATATACATGTCGATTTGGAATATACGATGAAGCCCAGACTTGCTAATCCAAAAGTATCAACTTATAGGCCAGCAAATATTTATCATCTGTTTAAATTTTGCAGGTAAAGGTTCTCGTTTTTTTAGCTTTAACATAACTTTAGATTTTGAATTTGCAATAGACTTTAATCTGGCTCCATGGACATCTTGCCATAATAGGTTCCTTCCTCTTTGCCTTTTCACATGCTGCTTTTCCTGGTAGTGAAGCAGTTCTTATAAACTGTCCCAGTTATCTTTCTACAGCTGCCTTCTCCTCCTTAGACCATGGTACTCTAGTCATTTTGTTCTTTTTTGCTTTCACATTTGACTTGCAGCTTTTACCTAAAAAGAAATGTCCCTTTTACTTTCAGATCTTACATTCCCCAAACATTAATACCATTTTAAACAGGAACTGTTCAACTGTTTACCATGTAAGGCCTATTCCATTAAAACATACAATGGACCCAGGGAAGGCACTTTTAAAGTGGTTATTCACCCAAAGATGCAATTTTAAATTTTCTTATCATTTCAATATGAACTCTGTGAAATAAATGTACTCTGGCATATGGTTTTTAAAAAACTGGATTCCCTGGGTACCATGTATATTTAAAGGGAACAGCCCTAAGCAATGTAAAGAAACCAATACTGACAATAGGAAACATTAAAATTAGGATCTTGAGTTCACACTGACAAATATATTATTGTAACACACTAATAAACTGCTTTAACAGCAACAGCTGCCAATGAATATCATCTATAATCATAGTAAATATTATGCAAAATTTTTAACCTCAGCATTACAGCCATATAGTATATGAACTGTAGCCAATAAAAGAAAGTAAACAAATTTAATTGTTAACATCTATAGGAACACATCAAATCAAAAAAAAGGAATAATGTGTCATTAACTAAATATGATTTAGATATATTGGAACAATTAAATTTGACCTAAAATGAACTCTGTTTAATATAGTGGGATAATGTTATCACCGATTTTTTTTAGAACAATCTTGAAAGTGCAGACATTAGCATTAACAGTGATTTCTTTATTTTCATGTGAAAAACTTTTGATTTGTAAAAATAAATATATATTTCTACTGGTACTCTAATGCTTTGAAATATAATTATTTTGATACAACACAAGATCCAAGCAATCTAGCATGATACATTTAGATAACATGTTATAATCATGTAATTTCAACTTATAGATATTACTAAGTGGATATCCATAATACATGCGCTCGTTTTCTAATACGGATCATCATGGGATCTTGAAATTGGTTGTTTGTGGTAACCATCAAGAAACGAATGTACAGCCTTAGTGGTTTTTGTGATCACATCTGGGTTTGGGTTGTGTTTCTAAAAGCATTGCACATCAATTTATTTCAAGTGCTAAACCCCAGGGGCATCACATTTAATAAATTACCTACATAAATTCCGCTTTTATGCAAATTTAATTTGCATTGTTAGTTAGTTATTTTTGTTTTAAATTTTGTATTTCATTACATGCTATTGTAATGTAACATTGTATATTGGACTTGACCTTGTCCAAAACTGAGTTCATCTTCTGCTTGACCTGAATTGACATTTTATAAATTTTATTTTGTAAACAAATAATACATGACTAAAATATCCTCTGTGTGTATGGGCTTAATATCAGGATTATTATTAACAGAAGTAAGTATGTTTATTTGGGTGTGGGTTAAGGTTCTGAAATTCCCTTAGTGTAATTCACATAGTCCAGGTTCTGCTTTCTAATAAAAACTAACATTTTTATTTTGTAAACATAAGGATCATTCAAGAAGGTTATTGTCCATTAGTTATTAGGTCCTTTTTAGAAAATGCTAAAAGTGACCTGAGGTCAAGTCGAGAAATATAAAATCTTGTAACTGAGAGGATTTTTCAGTCATGCTTTAAGATTTAGCACTTTCAAGTTGAATTATAAGTTGTGTTCAGTATTTTATTTCAGGCTGGAATCTCTTACTTCAAATTATTGAATTCAACTGATTATTTACCCTGGAAATACAAAAGTGCTCTGATAAAATTCTTGGATAGAGACATTCACTGGAATTTATAGTGAATTCAAACCTGGAATGATATTACCGTGATTCAACAAAAGACTTGGAACATCAACACTCTCAGCTATGGATTTAATTTATTCAGGGCTTTAAATTATTAGGACTTGTGTCTGCAATTGTAGGATTATTTGGGATTTAATGCATAATACCATAAGTTCCTTTTAATTACATTTTCACTTTGTATTCCAGGGAAATAAATTATTTGTTGAATATTACAGAACTTATTGCCTTTCACTCTTTTCTGTTACTTACCTTAAGAGCATGGTCTTGTAACAAATCTCTTTCTTCTTCTTCTTCCTCCGAACCATCATTCTGATGGTTTTCAATAACATCTGTAAGAATAAATCTTCAAATATATGTTCTATTAAATAAAATATAAGAACTGGATACCTGCCAATTGTTTTCATTATCACAAATGCAATAACAAGGTAACAAGACCTGCTATGTGTATTATATCTTGCTATGATCTGACCTATCAGATATGTGAAAATGGTGAACCATAATGTATATTTGTATATAGTTTCATCATCATATTTGTTGAACCTAAGAAAACTATATATCAGATATATAAAACACATTAGACAGAAAATGTTTCGCTGTACATGACCCTCTGTCTAGCTATGATACATAGCTGGGTTAAATATCAGCAAAAAGACATAGTGAAAGACAAAACAACACGGCAGATTAATCGGACATACTTTGGATACCACAATGACAACATCATCCTTCCAGCTATTTTTAATAATAATGAGAAATACTGGATTGCAATGGGAACAAAAAAATGAATGAGCAATATGCAAAATGAGGTCATCAAAATCAAAGTAATCATATGTAAACAAATTAACCGGAATTTTAACATGGTGAATGACATTCTATACCTTAACTTTGTGCCTTACATCATTTCATTATTTCAAGGACCATTTATCAAGCACAATGTTGATATCTTCCAAGAAGTCAGGATGATCAGTCTTTGGTTGTATCAACAACCCTATCAGGTTTTTACTATGCAACCGAAGTTAGAAGCATTATAAGAAGCTGCTACTAGGGTACCAGTCAATCGTACCATGTAGGGCATCACCCCTGATATATACTGGTGGAGGGTCCATGCACTGCCTGAACAATCACTGACCTATAGCATAACCTATTGGCAATCAACAACAAGGACAGGTTTTCAAGAATATCTCTCATACCAGGCAGCCCATATTGATAAAACTGCTCAGATTTGATTCTAATTGTGTTAATCATACAAAATTTACTCTGCTGCCTTTTTCCTTACAGAAGTATATACAGATAAAATCAAGAAGTATTGATTTTCAAAATGTGTTGACCATTTCAGTAGATAGATGAGTTTTGGAAGCAGAGATATGCCCAATATGTTTGAACTAAGTGTAAATTTTCTATTAACAAAATGACAAATAACTTTTGGTGGTCAAAAGCTTTAAAAACAAACTAAACTACTTGATTCTGTCTGGAAATGCGGCCCCTAGTGGTCTAAAGTGCTCACCGTTACAGATCACTGCCATCTCATCTCTGTCTACGTGTGTTGGAGTCTCGGGTTCGACCAATATGGGTATGTGATAAAGCTTGCCAGTAGCTTCTCGTGGGTCGGTGGTTCTTTCTGGGGTTTTCCCGGGTTCTTCCTCCACCAATAATACTGGCTGCCATGTATAGCCTATCTTGTGCTGAAAAATGGCATTAAACCCTACAACAACAACAACAACAACTGTCTCGATATACTTCCAGAAGGAAAAAGGCGTCATGTTAACTAGAGTATGACCAAAGCAATTAAACAATGGAACATGTATGCAGCAGAAATTGTTTAGGAAATGTGTGTGTGTGTGTGTGTGCTTTGAATTTTTAATGTAGTTTTAAACCTTTTCAGTCACATCGCTATAATGTGTGCAGTGAGGCAGTTTATAGCAATGACTAGCACTGGGGCATCATGCCACATACATGTAGCATCTTGTCCCACCCAGTCACACATCACTGGCCTTAGCAAACGTTTGGCCCGATTTAGATCATTTTGTCGGGCCCCTTGTGAACAAGGCATTTGAAAATAAACTTTCAAACAAGTTTTATATGATACTGAACTTAAAATCTTTTATATGATATTGAACATAAAATCTGACCAACTAGCCTAAGGCCGACCCTGCAAATTACATTATCCTGACACCAGGCCAACCAGTGCTAGCACTAACCTCTTAATGCTGAGTGCTAAGCGAGGCAGCTACTAGTACCATTTTTAAAAGTCTTTGGTATGACTCGGCCGGGGTTCGAACCCACAATTTCCCTCATCCAAGGCAGACACTCTAACCACTAGGCCACTGGCACGGTTTGTTCAGGAAGTAAGACAATGACCACCCCTAATCCCACTATACATATCAGGGGCGACATCTTACATAGTAGGACTAGGGTACCAGTGTTATGTTGCTCAGTTAGCAACATTAATACTATAGTAGTCCATCATTCAAGCATTAATTTCTAATTTCTAAAACAGTAACGCAGACAGTGCCTCTAAAATTTAATTCTTTACTGACCACCTAATGGGGCCTTCAGTGAGACAACTACTTAATTCATGAACATCATTTAAAATTCAAATAAAGCTAGTCATAATAATACATTAAATACTGCATAAGTAATAAAACCTATGCACTATTCATTTAATTCTATAGAAAATATGGATAAGGAATCTCAAGGTAGAAACAATCATGTTGTTTTGACAAGGCATGCCCTCCTAGCACACAGAGGCAGTGTTCTTAATAGATTTCCAAACTAAAGAGTCATTTGTCAGTTAATTCCAAATTCTCAAAGGGATTTTATAATATGTGTCTTTTCAAAGGCTGTAATTTAAATCATTCCAAACACTATGCTGTATATGTTTCGATACTGCAGCTATATTAATGTGCTTTATACATGAAAAATCATGGTCTGAAAAACAGCAGATACTATAACAGTATCATCCTACTCCATTTTGATGATGCACCGTTTTGACCCCATGTCATAAACTATCAGTTCTCAAGAGAATGAATTTCTCAATGAAAAAAAAAATTACTTGCCATAAAAATCCATTTCACTAATTATCCTGTTTTCAATCAGTAAAGTTCTCATCAAATTCCTTAGTACCGGTAACTCTTTCAAGGAGGCAAACCAACCTCTGCCTAAAACAGTCAGCTACTAAACATGTGATGGCAATGTGACAGACAGAGGGCACCTATATCAGTAACACTGTTTAGAATACTGTAATGAATTCTCAAGTTCCATGCGGAGCTGTTGTAACCGATTTTTTTCTTCAGGTGGTTCTTTGTATCTGTAATATGCGCATATTTACAAGAAAAAAAAATACTTTTATGATACATTTTATGGTTGTATTGGCATCCTTTACATTTGTTTTAGGGGCCCCGGGTGGATGAGTGGTCTAAAGAGCTCATCATTTTGGATTACTGCTGTCTCACCTCCGTCCGCGTGGGTTCGAGTCTCAGCCTCAGCTAATGTGGATACGTGAGAAAGCTTGCCAGTAGCTTCTCTTGGATTGGTAGTTCCTCCCTCCAGGATTCTTCCTCCACCAGTCATACTGGCCGCCATGTATAGCCTATCTTGTGCTGAAAAATGGCGTTAAACCCTACAACAACAACAACATTTGTTATATCAAAGTACTATGAATGATGATACAAGCAATTTTACTTTAAAAACAAGTTTTCAATAATCCTTTAACAGACTCTTGATATTTAACTTAATCTGACTTATATAATTTCGTTCTTTTAAAGATAAAGGTAAGAATGATAATAAATTGAAATTAAAGTCTTCTCCTGTGTATATTTATGACATAGGACAGTGTCGTCTTCTGATGTCCAGTCTAGGCCAACTATTAACCGTGTGCTAATACTTAGCAGGGAAATAGCACTTGTATAGGTCCATGCCTCTGTATCAATATACGAAAACATCAGTGAAACAAATATTACAACAGACTTATTTGCCCAAGAAAGCTGTTGTCAACACTGTATGTTGATGTAAGCAATATGGTGGCTGTTAATTATAGTTGCAGTCTCGCAGCTAACTCATAGCCAGTTGCTGCTGATATTCTTATATATGTATGGAATAGTCCTAATACAATAAAGTTCGTTAGGGCTTTGTGTCAAGTGTAGAGGTATAAATAGCAATATGCAGAGTTTTCCAAACTTGAGAATTAATTTTCAGCAGGAATATATGTGTTGATGTGAAAAGTGCTCTGACATATCATGTGTTGGCATGGCCATCCCATTCCATCCAATTCAGTAACAACATTAAGTTCCACTAAATTGAGCTTAAACTATAGTCTGAATATACCTCCCCGTTTATTAGTACCCACCCACCCCTTCCAATTTAAAAAACACAAGCACAAATGAGATCAAAGATGCTCAGAACTTAATCAGTTCATTTATTGATTTATAATTTCAAACCTGATTATGCCCAGAGGGAGAGGGGGGGGGCCTAATAGTTATCATCTGCATGTTTCACTTCAAATAAAGTTTTCAGTTTAAAAGAACACCATGCATGTCAATCATTTCTGGTTCCTGGATAAGTCCATTTTCAGCGATGGAGGACTACATATGTACGCACATAGAAGGAAAATACTATGTTGTCTGCTTCCTATATTTACAATGTCGAATCAAGCAAAAGAAAAGAATGACAACTACAAATGTGCCTTTCCCGTGGATTTAACAAGTGGTGTAATTTCTTTATTCATGTAAGGAAAGAGATACAAAAGTTTGTTTATCAACGAGTCTGTCATGTGCAGAGCCTTATCTTCTGTTGAGGCATATATTGCATCATCAAGAGTGAGAACTGTACTAGCTTGAAAGGGACCAACCATTTACTTTTCGAGTGTATCAGATACTGACACTGAGGTATTCCATTTTCCTTTCCTTGCCTATCTGACTTGTTTTAATTTTCTTTTTCTTTTTGGTTTTCTTTTTGGAATAAAAAAAAACAAAGCAACAAAAAGCACAATATTCTTCTTGTGCTATAAAGTTCATTTTCGTCTGCTTCTCTCTCAACAATGAACTTGAAAAAGGAAATTGGAGAGAGAGAGAGAGAGAGAGAGAGAGAGAGAGAGAGAGAGAGAGAGAGAGAGAGAGAGAAGTGATCCACTTCTTCGTTAACCCTCTCTTATGACATCAATGTGAACTGTTTGTGACATGGGAATATAATAATCACGACCTTCGCACAGGGGCTCGTATTGTTGCCTACAAT
Organism: Megalonaias nervosa; assembly: GCA_016617855.1. Classification (NCBI taxonomy): domain Eukaryota; kingdom Metazoa; phylum Mollusca; class Bivalvia; order Unionida; family Unionidae; genus Megalonaias; species Megalonaias nervosa. The sequence goes on from JAECUM010014762.1 coordinate 82,822, forward strand.
TAACTGTCAGTCATAATATTATTTTATACTATGTGTATGACTGATAATTAAATATAAGCAATGATACGAGGCCCTGTGCATCAAGGTCATTGGTGGAACGGGACACAAGCACGTTGTCACAGATGATAACGAATGAAAGAACGGACAGCTGTTTTGGACGAATATAATAAACAACTATATAACGAATCTTTTTGTTTCATACCAGTCTCATCGAGTAGGTCTTGCCATCTTCCAAGAATTAGGTCACTGGCGTATTAAGTCTCGAAGCAATAAAATCCGTGTACACGCCAAATCACGCGCCAAAAACACCGCACTATATCAGTCTAACCGTCTTAAAATATCGCACTTTTTGCTGGCATCACCAGTTTACCATTATTACAAAATTATTATTTTTAAATCACTAATAATACTAGTAGTTATTTTTATGAGTCGTATTTAAAGGTATACGAAATTTACAGTGACACAGCACTGAAGCGATGTTCTGATTGGATGACAATCAGAAGTCACACGCCTTCTGACTGGCTAAGCGTTTGCACATCAATCTACAGCCCAAGGAAGACTGCAAATTGTGTGAACTATACACACTGAGTGTAACTCACTGTCATACATTACCGACTTTGTGAGGTCTATCACAATAACACGCAGTTCATCTAATATGATCATTTTCAACCATTTGCGGATGAATCATTTCGAGGACTGGTATGTAAGTCCTCACAATGTCGTCACGTCCTAGAGATGTTGGTGTGCATTCAAGCTTAGGTCTTCGCAAGTATAGCAACACACACACACACACACACACACACACACACACACACACATATATATATATATATATATATATATATATATATATATATATTAACGTGAATTTCTCTTCTAGCTCATTCATTAGAACTACCTATGGTCATTTAGCAACCTAATAGGCACACACACACACACACACACACACACACACACACACACACACACACACACACATTAACGTGAATTTATTTCTCGTCCAGCTCCTCTTGCATTCGTACTGAGACCATAACATAATTTGACCACTCTGATACTGTAAATGCCCGTCTGTGGCTATAAATTACCAGCTGAGCTATGCCAGTCAGCACCGTTCCTTAAATACACACGAATAAATGGACTTTACACCTTGTCCTAACTACCTTACTTTATTAAATAGCGATTAATTGTCATAGATTTCCAGTCATAGCAAAATCAGTTCTCAGCATACGTGATTTCCATTATATACAAAACAACTAAAAATGAACTCATTCATATAATACAAGGGTCATATAACATTTGAGACAATATGCATTCAAGCACTTACTTATGAACTCAACAAAAATTTGAAGTATTTAATTTAAATGAATAAATTCAACAAATAATTGCAAATTTACATCAAAGAACAAATATTGTGCGTAAACGTGTCACTACCTTTTAATGATCCATTCTTTCAAGATTTTTGTTATATTTATCCGCCTACTTAACGTTAATACAATCTTTCGTCGTCTATGTTTAGGTGAGGTTTAATTACTTCATAGTGCGTTAGGCTATATCATAATAACATTTAACAGATTTGTTGCATGTATCCACCAAAGCCACAGACACCAACGATATTATATCAATCATTTGTGTCGTAAAACTGAGCGTTTGTATCCTTAATGATGTAATCAAGCTCTCATAAATTCATACCGAAACTGTATCAGTTGTCAACAGTCTCGTGTAATTACCTTGTTGATGCTGCTTATTTGCTTATTCAATTGCACTGAATTCCCTCATCAACCGCTGGATGATTCTAATTCTTCCAAAATGGGTTTGGTTAACTAGATTTTGTTGCTATCTAAACTGACTAACGCCAAACCTTTCCCTGTGGGCGTACTCCCGGCACATAACACACGTTTATGGTATTTACAAAAGCTGGTTTCATAAGCGCAAAGATTTAGTCAACATTAATTACCAAACGTTTCTATTTCTTTATTAAGTACATGCGTATTCATAGTTTTGGATTTTATTGCAGAATATTTTGTTGCTTTCTGTCTTAAGGTATTTTACTATCAAACAGAAAGCTTTTCGTAATCGAAAAACGGACTATACAAAATTATCAGTGTTTAACCGGAACAACTATACACAAGTATCAAATATACTGCTTCACATTGCGATAATGAATACAAATGTTTATTTATTCTTTATATGTGCACATTACCTAAGGACACTATTATCTGCACTTTTTCACCTCTATTATTTCTTCTGCAATAGTAACATATGACATGCTTAAGGAATTAGTGCCTTGCCAGTTAATGGTTAGTCTTTGAAATAGCCATGCAGTTGGGGGCTAATAGGTAATTTATGAAATAGCCGTTAGTTGGGTGTTAATGAGTAGTCTTTAAAACAGCCGCGCAGTTGGGAATTAATGGGTAGTCTATGAAATAGCCGTGTATTTATATTAATGTTTCTGCTATGATTCTGATCATGGCCTTATATAAAGGTTTTAGTGCTTTGATATGTAATGACCTTGACCATGAAATGTATTTTTATCATCCACTTTGCATTCGTCATAAATATGGTAATTAAGTTTAATATAAATACAAATAAATTTAATAATCAGTATTTGCCTCAGCGAATATATTTCGCATAGTCTGACACCACTTCTAATTCCAGCATCTATTATCAGGAAAACTGTCGCACTCAATTAATAACTCTATCCCTTAACGTTAAGCTTTTGGGATAAAAACAACGCAAACGCTGATTATTCTGCGCAACTAGTTTTGCATTCAATACATGCTTCTTCAGGCACAAAATGTTTGAAAGAAATCGATGAAGTCCTTATATTTTAAAATAACAATTACGTCATTACGTAACGTCATAAATGATATGCATCATCATAACAAGTATATATATATATATATATATATATATATATATATATATATATATATATATATATATATATATATATATGCAATAAATTGACAACGAACAGTGAAAAACTAGTTCTAACTAGCCTGAGCGCTCTCGACTCTTAATGAGTCATTTTCAAAGGCATATACAAAACATAGACAAGACAAACAAATAAAACAGAAAAACCGTAGTGTTTGCAAAACTTTACGTGGCTGTTTCCACAGGAATTAAACCTTTAAATGTATTATGTTTCAACTAGTTTATATCAACTTGTTGCGGATACTGGAAAATATTTGTATTAACCTAGAAATCGATGAGCCATAACGACATCTGGTATTTTGTGTACATTTATGTAAGCGCAAATTACATCCCGGATAATTCATTCTTATAGTAGTAACTGTAGGCTATTAAGCAAATTTAGAGAATTTTTCAAACGTAAAATGTGTCGGATGCAAAAGATAGTTTTATTTGTGCATGGCTGTCTTTTTCTAGTCTTCTTGGTTTAAACTGCTTGGTTTCAATGTTCTGAGGCGGCGTATCCAGTAAGATTCCTTTTCTTTCATGGTTTCGGAACTCCAGTTGGGGTTGTTAGCAATTGCAATAAGTGTTATATCACTGAAAGTGTGGCCAAGGAGGAGAAGTGTTCTGCGACCGGGCTTCTGTACAGCGTCTTTGTCATCCAATCAGATCTATGAAGGCTGATCCTTTTGTGTAGCTTTTCAGTTTCTCCGACATACTGAAGGCTACAGATCTTACATGTGATGAGATAAATTACATTCCCACTTTTGCACGTTTTGCTTGGACGATGTATGTTTAGTTTTTCTCTAGTAACTGTGCTAGAAAATGTCTTGGTCTCTATCATATGTTGACAGGTTTTGCATCTTTTATCGCTTCAGGAGCCAGATTGACTAGGGTGGTCTTGACTAGTGATTGGCGTTAGCTTCGCCCTGACTAGGATGTCCTTGAGGTTTTTGGGTCTCCGGCAAGCTATTACAGGTTTGTTGGGAAGGATTAACTTTAGTGCGTCCGACGATTCCACGATGGGCCAGTGCTACGCGATTATTTTACCTACTATGGGGTTGTCTGGATCGTAGGTCAGGATAAATGGTATCCTATCAGCCTTTTCCTTCTCTCCATATTTTAGTAGGTTATCGCGGTTTGTTTGTTTAGCCC